>JAQGAE010000013.1:0-95919 GCA_034696685.1 Julus scandinavius | reverse complement strand
TAAACTTTTTTTTAAATATTTTGCTTCGCTCTAAACATGTCATATGCAACATGCAACTTATTTTTCGATGATTATCTCTCTGATTTACGGTAAACTGCAGCTGTGATATTTAATTTTTAGAAACGTATTGAAAAAAAACGCAGAAATAAAATATCTAGTTCATCCTAAGCATTAATCAGCGCTGACGAAATGAAATAGGAATGTGCTAATTTTGTTTTTGGAACAAATATGTTTCGGGGGAAATAAATGTGCAGCATCTGCGCATGACGGCACACCTGAAGTTTACTTACGTTGCATATTGCACCCAAAAGCAAAGACTACGTCAAAAAAAATAATTATGCTAATAACACACACTTAGCAACTTATTTAATTAATTGGCTAGTATTAATTAGTAATTATAGTATCTATAAACTATTAATTGGAAAGTATCCTATTTATAACTTATTAATTACTTATTATCATATTATTAGTTTTTAAATAATTTCTGAAAAAAGTATCCATCGCCAATGTTGTGATTCTACATCATTTGTACATCATACGGTTACATCATATGAAACCGCCGGTTAAACCGGATAGCCAGATAAGAGGGAGCCGGCTAACAGAGGTTCCCCTGTACATGGAAAGCAGATTGGGAAATCCAGCGAGCTAGTGTGCAGCTTTGTACCTTCCAAATAAGGCAAAATGGAAGGCATCTGAAATAGACACTTGTGACTGTTGTGATGAATTTTGCATAACGTGCAATTAGTTACTTACACGATGAGAGGCTGGTAGTTACAGCCGGAAACTTTGAATGCGCGCATGTGCGAAGACCTGATTTTTCTTATTAATTCCTCACGCGTGCCCACATTCACATCCCCTAAATCACGAGAATGTACCTAATAATCGCGTGAATACTTCCAAAGTCGCTCTATAGTTTAGAGTTCTGCCTAAAGTTTCATTGTATTTAACAATCATGATGCTCCATTTCAAAAATAAAAAAAAAGATTAGCGAGGTAAATTATGGAAAGAAGTTGTGGATCAGTAATTTTGAGTTATGGGAGAATCATTTTTCATTTTGCCCCGAAATTGTGAAGATAATATGAGCAAATTTACCGACGTTTCCAACGATCTTGCAGCCGTTGAAAGCACATGATGCGCGGCATCGATTGTCTCTTCAGATATTGGGACTGTTCCAGAAACGACTTTTCCTCCAACTTTACTTCTCAGCACTTGGAACAATAAAATTCAAGAAAAGTGGTTATATGAAAAACAACATCATGCCACAGAATCCATCGTTATGCTCATGAAAATATTTTTATTATTGCAGTATTTATTGGATAAATTTTTGGACTTTTGGAAACAACTAACCAATTTGTTTAAAAACGCCTATTTTCTTTGAGCAGACCATGGGGCATAGATTATATTTATTTATTATAGTCATTATATTTCAACTGAAATGTATGTATACATTTCCGCTGACAGTAACTGAATATATTCCTATTAAAAGTATAACAGTAGTATAACATATATATTTTATTACCTAATTTTAATAATCCAGAAAATTCATAAATACAAAATGATGCCTAATGTTCAATTTGAATTTGCTACGATTTAGTTGCAGAAGAAAGGGTGTCAGTGAGGTGACAAGAAGCATTTAAAGACTTTGAATTTTTAGCAAAATTCGTTTATGCGAAATTAACATTTCATTGCATACATTTATAAAAGCTATTAGGATAGCTGCACTTTCACAGTTTTTGCGCTGCCTTTCTCTCAGCCTTAGGTCTACGAGTCAGAGGAATTTTTCGATAAAAATATTTCCACAATGGCCTACACCATAGCATAATGCACTGATGTGCAATTAACGCTTTCCATTACCGCATGTTTCATTGTTTTCAGGCAAATTTCGGCGCTCAAAAAAATAAGAATGCGAAATATGGGGGAGATGAATAAAAGATGAGTTAATAAACAGTGGCTCATCAAAACCGAAAGAAAAAGGGCATTGAAGCACACACAAAAAATTGCATAAAAAGTATAGGCTTACATCGAAAAAAAGTAGAGATGATGGCGATGATAATGAAGATGGAAAAGAGTAACTGATATATTAAGACTGGTATAAAACGAGCAAAATTTTACGCTCGTTTTGAACAGAGTGAAGAAATTGAATTTTCCAAAATGAGTAAGGAACGAAAAGCAATTTACTCCACAATCTTTTCTATGTATCCGACCATAAATATAAGTTCAGTTAAGGAACATTGTTGGAAACAAGCCTTGAACGCTGGCAAAATGAGTAAAATGGGGGAAGAATTTATCAGGGGTCGCATGAGAGATTCGTATCTCCCATTTGCTTGCATGGATTAAGGGTTCATTTATTGTGTTCCACCGTGCCATTACAAGGGCCGATGCTCCAGCACTAATGCGCCCTATTGTGTAACCCGTAAATGAAAGAAAATACATTAGTTCCCTGCAAGAACTGTAGCATCCCGTGGTTCCATGTTAATTCTCATCACCAGTGTAGCTGCCACTCTGCCACCACTTTTTTTATTACAGCATTTGGAAACGTGTGTGTATAAAAGCATTAGGTGGCTCTGCACTAAGTGCTACATCAATGTTGAAATCAATCTTGCAAAAGCCCCATATAAATATAAAAAGCTTGGTCAATCCGCGTGGGAGCACTCAACATATATTACTAATGTCAAGAGTGTGTACTGAAATGTGCGCAATATAGCTTGCTTTTTTTTCTGGTAATGGATTTATAGTTTTGCCATTGTCTAGCTTTCTAGCACTGTTAAGATGCAATTTTTTTTCAGGGAGAAGCAAATTTGAGAACTTTGGACCTTGCAGATTCTTAACCACTTACAATAAACTTATTTATGATAACTTTCAAAAACTTTATTGGAATTTATTAGCTTAAGACACAGAGATTTCCAAAGTCTAAATTATCACAGAAGAATACACAAAGAAGTTCAGGTTCTGCATCTGAGATTTTAATATGGCTTAACATGGCGGCCATCTTTGTCCTCCTGGAATTACTTATACAAGTTATGATATTACTTAACCCATGGTTTTATTATCACCATGGGAATAATGATAAGATATTCAACGATTAGAAGGACTGTTGAACTTTTCATATGCAAAGTAGTTGTTTTCCCAAATCAACTGTTAAGACGGTTAATCGTAGTTAACACCAATCAGTGCCTAAATTAACTCACTATTAAACTACTAATCAAGGGATTACTGAATTTCGATTTCTGCTAAAAACTGTTTCTGCTAAAATTTGCCTTAATTTGAAACTATTTTGAGTCAAATTACACGAGGTTCTCACAATTATGCTTGTAATCACACCTTTGCTTCCAATAGGAGCAAAGCCGAAAACCCACACCAATTTTTGAAAAAGTATTAACTGGCTATACCGGCTATTCGCTCTAATAAACCGTTGTTTATGTGATTACTAAACAAATCTCTCTTCCATTCGCACTTATGGACAATAAGGCCGGCAACCCCATTTCGAATGTATTTTGCGAAATCGTACGAATTAGGCGTAAAAAGAAAGATTACATTAGGTTAAAATGCCCTGGAGATTGGAACATCCAAAATGAGAGCAAAATTTCCGCAATAATTTGCATCAAAATTGGTTTAATGGGGAACGTAGACTTCTCTGGGGAAATGTAGCACTAATAAAAGTTAATACAAATGGGAATGGCTTCATTCGCTATTGCCAAACATGGTTTAATGAAGGTTTATTCGTTAATGCGATAAAACGTCAGGCCATTCAATTAAAGGGGTTGCTAATTGCGACGTGGTAGTCGCCCTCATTTCCGAGAATACCTACAATAATTAGGAAGTGGAAATTCAGGAGAAAAAAAATCCTCAATCAAAGCCCATATCATGTCTGGCAATGAACTTAACAAATGGCAGTAAAGTATTGTACAATAGCAGCAATAGCCTTTGGAAAATAGAAGCTGTAAAAGTCAATCTAGCCACTTACAGTATATGGATAGTAAATTGAGTGAAAACTTCATTAAGATGGCGACGAATCAGCGCGACGAAAGTGCAGTTTAGATAATATGGCTTACCAGCATCCAAACTTTATTCAAAGTCAGGAAATGGGTCAAATAATGGATTTCTTTCTGGGTGACAGTTGAATTTTGGTGTGGGTCATCAATGACTTTTATATGATAGTGACACTTTAAAAGCGTCCCTAGTTAATGTTTTCCTTTTATGTCATGTTTATACTGTCCATGCTCTTATTTTAAGCCATCACCATTAAAGTACAATTAAATTACGATAAATATTCAAGAGAAATAGTCGTGCCCATGAGATCCCCAAATGCATTACAGCCCATCTTGTTTTTCCATAATACGCGCTTGCAAGTAACATTCATAAATGTTTAACGTGTCCAAAGTGCAAGAAAGCCCATCCAACCTGTTGTGGCCTTGTCCCACGTGCATCTGGTGATATAAAAGCCATTACAGTCTTTATATCAGTCCAAATTCAGGATATATTAGCTCGAGCATCAATCTAAAAGCTGTATCCGCTTGTGTTAAGGGACTAGACGTTGCACCAAACTCAATCCAGTGCCAGACTTATGAAGATAGATAAAAAATGGTTCTGTCAGAGAAATTCATATTTTTTCATTTTATTTGCAAAACTTCAAATGTGTGTGGAGAAAGAGTGGCCTTCAACGATCGATTTTCTACAGTACTCACTCCAATGCTAAATATTTTTGCATTGCCTATTTTTAACTGAATAAATTCAAACAACTAAAACAGCTGACTTTGTACGTAACAAATGTGATGACTGGATGATGGAATAAGGTGTTTGAAAGAAAATGACGACGGATAAGTCAATGTCAGTGGTCCCACTAGAATGACTGACGGTTTTGCAATTTCTAACTCATGCAAAAAAAAAAAAAAAAAAAAAAAAAAAAACTAAAGGGACAAGCTGCGAAAAAAGATTCAAATTTTCTCCACAAATCGATACTGTGCATAAATGAGAAATGCAGTATTACGCGATTTGATAAAACCCATTTAAGGGCTCATCAAAATATTGACTTTAACTTAATTGAGTTCTTAGCCATCTTTTCAAGCATATTTGTAGTATTTTTTTACTATTGGCATCGGTGCTGAATTAGCGGCATTAATTGAGCTGGAGCATTTTAGAATTATGTCATTCCCTTTTTTACGAACGTCAATCTTATCAAGCAAAAAAAACCGTTTACAAAGCATTAAATGCTGTAAACTGTCATGTATTTTTTTATGCATTTTTTTCTTTCATATAAAAAAGTGCAAATATGTATCTGCGCGCTATTCATCGCATCACCAGCAATACAATTTAAGTAGAGCGAATATGACATTGTGACATAAATGCAAAAAAGTTACTCCTCCTTTTGACTGCAAGAATAGCACAAAAGCGAGTTGAGGAAAGAGTGAATTCAATAGAAAGCCATCACAAATTTGTAAGATTTCCACAAACAACTTTTAGTTTTTATCAAAAAGTGTAGATAACTATAGCCTTACAATAAAATCGTTAATATCACAAAAACCAGTGGTGAATTTTTTTCAAAATAATTCTGCAAGTTTAGCAAATGCAGATACAGTTGATGTGCAAATACAGATTTTTCAAACGAATCAACTTTGCACTATGTTCCTATTGTAATAATTTGCAAGTTACAAAAAGTACATTAAAGAAGGTGACGATATTTGTTAAGGGATCATTTGAGGCCCAAACTGCTATAGAGAAAATTCCATGTAAACATAAAAGTGGGTGGTAGTTGTTAGGATTTTTAATTGAATTTCGGGAGAAATGTAAGGAACCCCAACGAACATACGTAAACTGGAGATTGGCAATTCATTGAGGTACTATATATCATTTTAATGCGCATTCGTATCGGGCAAACAAAATTATTTTGAAATCTTATCTCGAATCTTTCCATATTTCATATAGAGGGATGGCTTAGTTTTGCGGGTAAAATTAATTCATGAGTTATCGTAGTTGAGTTTTAAGTATCTGGGTCTTTATAGTTTCTCATTTATCAGAGTGCGCAAATCGGCGGAAGTGCTAATGCTTCGCAGCTGCGAACTTCCCTTGCCTGATAGGCATGTTCAATGCCGATGTATAAAACACGAATTAATTAATAAGCTCGATGGAATTAATTGGAAAATCAAGAGAAACTATTCTGGAATATGAAAAGTTGCATGAATAAATAATCAAGAGGGAAATTAATCTCAATAATTTTAGCATATTAGACACCCAATGCTTCGTGCTAGAACATGGAAATTGGTTTGAGATGGCCAATTATTGGCTTTTGCTCTAAAGGGGGTTGATCAGCGTTACTGCGTTAAGAGGCAACTTCAAAACATTACCAACTTCAATGACGTAATAAAAATGATGAAAATGTTCAAAGCCAAGTAGTTCTGTTCCGAACGGCGGCGCATTTATGACAAAACCAGTGATGATATGAAAGTTATTATCAAACGCCATTATGTAATGGCGTTTTGAATAGTTTTAAAACATTCTATGTAGAATGTTAATTTTAAAACTATTCATTTAGTAGGTAAAACTGAGAAGTACAAGTTTTTATTGGATGAAGTTCAATCTAAAATAAACACCTAAACTGTTAAAGCATTTTAGAAACCGCCTTCCTAAGTATTCAAGTTGAATTCATTATTTTTCTTGTTTTCATGTTATACATGAAATATTCAGTTTTTCCTTAAAAAAAATAACAAGTATATTTTTAAACGAAAAGTACATTTTTTAGGCAGAATATAAAGTATTTATGTTATGTACCACTTTAAAATTCCCCCACAGCATTCAACGTATTTTGAAACTTGCTTCATACAAAACTGCTGTAAATGCTTCCAAAAATAAATATGAAATACATGTACTCAATATTCTGAAATATGCCTTTTGGGAAAAAATGTATACGACAACACATATCCTCAAAATAGAGAAATATTGCTTATGTAATATTTTAAAACAAGTTCACCTGTCTCTACATGCGAGCGTTGTTTAACTGAAATTTCCTCCCTAAAGATAGTCTTTTTTTGGATATACTGTACAGGGTGAGACATATGTAGTAACTAGGAAAATTATAATTACACAGTTTAGTAGGAAGTGATATTTGAGGATGCCAGTTATCCAGTAATTCCGGTAGGTTTGTGCGATTTTAAAACATTAACATTAAATGTTCAAGTACAATGTCGAAAGGCGTCGTAAAATGAACGTAATATGTGCTTAATTATCGATTAAGTAATTTAAGTTACCAAAAAAAATGTTTTCTCGTATGCATGCATGCACGCTTTGCACGAATGCATGGCTGGTTCTGAAATGCTCTCTGAATAGGCCCAGCTCCCGAATTTTTATAAAGTAAACTTACCTGCCATACATATTGCTATGCAAGGTTGCATACATACGAAAAACCAAAAATGTCATTTGTTTTAACATGCAGATCGATAATAAAATTAACTGTAGTAAATACACCCATTACTACGACACATTACAATATTCTTATTGGACATTTTGCGTTATATTTAAAATATTACGAGCTTCAATGCATTACTAATGCTGTATTTCTCTGCCATTCCATTGCCATTTTCAGGCTATAATTACATTTAAATTATTAAGGTAGAAACAGACGTATTTCGTTCATGAAATAATAAAAAGTACAATTCTTTCAACGAAAAAAATAAGATATAACACCATTTTGCAAATGGAATATATGAAGATAGTGCTTTGTATCAACGGAATCGTGATCAAGTGTTTTGATATAGAGCAGACATAAAGCCCAAAATAACATGTCGAAACTCGAAAGAGCTAAATTATGCATGCAAACGTTACTCAGCTTCGAAATTCATAAATAACATATTAGGGTACATTGCTGCATGTAGTGGCGATGACAGCTAATAAATTTCCGTAATATTAAAGTAGCAATTTGGTAAATTTTTGGCTAGAAGTAAACAATACATGACAAGGAGTAATGAAGGTGAAAAAATGCTACTACCAACAGTAAAGGCAAAACCATGGATGCATAGAAACCATTCGCAGGAAATTAAATGCAAATATGTGTGTGTTGAAGCAAATTGCATTTTATTCCATTATGAAAATTAAAATTGTAACTCGGAATTAATATTCTAACGGCGGTTATTAAGACAATGCTGAGGTATATTCTTAGAATAATGTGCTATAGTTTTCTTATGAAAAATGCTCTAAAAAAATAACACTGGAATACACTTTATTCTAATTAAAATCTCTTGCAAACGGCACTGACATTCAGAATATGCACATTAATAATATTCTGTTTGTTATTTTCATTGGCTGTAGTTTATTTTTATGAACTTTACTACAGATATCAACTACACAGCAACACGCTTTTTAGCAATATCAAAACCTTGTACAATTACATGGATACGGTAGTATAAGATCTAATCAAAGATATTGTCAGCTAGACCGCCAACATATTTGATAATTTATCTGAGAGGAAGTAAGTTCGTGGAAAAGCTTCCTGTAATATTTTCAGTGCTTATTAATACTTCATGCCACGTAAATTATATCATATTTTACCTCACATTTAGACATATATTTGGAGAAAAAAAACCGATAGTAAATCCTCGCTAATCGTGTGCATTTCCTTCTAAAAAACCCATCACCTGCCTAATCAGAAATAGGAACTAGCGATAATCAAATGTGCAATTTCCGTGTTATATTTGATCGCAACAAGAAATAATATTTTTTTAAAAACATGAGTACAATGGATTATTTAAACGAAAGATTATTTCATACCAGGAATTGAAACTGAAAATTGCACACAAATCCAAATGTTAGAAATTGGGTTGGAGCTTAATGCAACAGCTGGAATTATGATAAGAAAAAAACTACCATCTGTCTAAACCATTATGAACGTTTGTCGTTATTGTCTTTTATTGGCACCAGTTTAAACCCTAAAAAGTTGAGGGTTTAGCATTTATTCGCGTAATTTACACACGGTTTATAGTAGCAGCATGGTAATTTTACAGCTTAATTTCGGGTGTTATGGCATTACTGCAATTAAAAACATGCCTGCATTTTGTTTATTTTGAAACTGCAGTCATCCAATTATGAAAAAGGGGATTATGTGTATCTATATGCTAATAAATAAATAAATAAACGCAAGCTTAGCATGAGGAAGGACGAAACCTATATTGAATAACAGCGGATGTTCGCACAATTCCATGTGCACACTCATCCGTCCTTTTTCTATTGGCTATTATGGCAAATATGAGAAAATGAAAAATACAAAATCCCATCCCTGGTTTCATTCAATTGTAAGAGACCAATATTGCGCGCCATGCGAACAATTACTACTGGAGGTAATTAAAATTAATTAAACTTACCTAATCCTAATGACAGCCAGAAGACACGCAACAACCAAACAAACACATTTAGTAGATTACAACCAGCCTAGTTTCGAATAGTAAACTGTATTGAAATGCAATGCAACAGACAATGTAAAATATTTTCTACATGTTGGCATGTAACTTACCAGCCAATTATTAATTACTGCACAAACAAAGTCTGGTTTCAACTTTTGATAGGAGTGGCACAAAACCTGGAATGAAATTCATGTGGTTGAATTAGGAACAGGAAAAGCTTTGCTTTGCTCCACATGCATCAAGTTTTATTAGTGGAGCTGGTCTGGGCATTCACCTGGGGCGAGATGCTTCTTTATACTTTTAAATTATCAACTAAATTATTAAAGCTCCAAGTAAAACGAGGACTAAATTACGCAGTTTTGAACAGATGACTGTAATATCATGAAGTTAAGTTAATTTATTCATCAGCATCGTTATGTCTGGTCCAATTATTCCAAATTAATTCTCTTCGTTATTAAGAAAACGTTTACCCGATTGCTCGCTTTTGATACTTAAATACATCTTGGTCTACACCATCTTGCCTGGCAACGCTTTTCTCATATTTTTTTTTCCACTTCATGAATTATTAAAGAAAATGAGAAATGAACCTGTCTGGAGCCGAAAGTGAAACAGGCTAAGACATGAGATTTTCTGAAAAAGAAATTGCATACGACATTATATATAAGTCTGCAGCCCAATTCTGTATTACAAAAACAACCTGTTCAATAATTAATGGTTTCTGAATCTCCCTCTTGGTTAAGCAATTTAAATTTGAAGGCAATCTTAAGAATCACCTCTGCTCAGTTTTTGGGGCATGTTTAATTCATTTGGAAGACCAAATTGCTCTTATCACACGCGTGAAAAAAAAAACTGTTCAAGAAACGGTCTCAAGGCAATTTAAGGTAGTCAGATCTGCTATGACGGTGCAAAGTAAGCACGAGCACATGGGAAAAATACATGGCGGTGGTATTACCATAAAGCATACAAAAATCCAATAAAATGGATGAGGATTTTTCTTCTTTTCTGAATCACATCTTCTGCGTTTTATTGAAGGACAAAACAGAAATCTACTCCTGGTGGATAATCGCAAACCCACGGCACAATTGAAAATATTAAAAAGTGCATTTTACATAGACGCCAGCGTCCCACATGCATGAATAATCCCATCAAATTCTCTTCAATCTTCTATATTGATCTTCCATTTTCTTGACAAACATCATATTCAAATACAAGGTTATGCGGAAATTTCTACTCAAATTGATGTGTTGCAGTTCTTAGTATTAGTTCAATTCCTGTCAATTGTAATTCGTGGAAAGAACTTGTACAAAACTATTTTAAATCTCATATGCAGCTTTTTTGCAGTCAGCAGTCAAGGTTGACGAGAAAATGCCCACTACTAAACAGGAAATGCAAATCAGTTCAAGGTGAACTTATAAAAAACAAAAGTAATTTATCATTTAACATTCAAATTCAATGTTATTTAAACGGATTTAGTTGATCATCTTATAATGGCTATGAATGACTATAATGGCGATGATAAAATAATACAAATTAGTTCACCATATTCTGAAAACCTGTTAAAGAAGGGAATATAATAAAGTTCGATTAAGGGTTTAACTAAAAGCTATATAAAACTTGGCATTATCGTTGTATCCTTTCCTTCATTCCAACTGGTCTTGTGTATAGAAAATTCCGCTAAATAAGAAACGTGAAAAAAGTAAAATAAATCAAGGCTTGAGCTGCTATCTCAGTAAAAGTTAGACTACTCGTCATTTTCACTGATTAATACAATTTTTAATAATACAATTTAATGACACTACATTGCGATATTCAACCATGAGTTGTATATCTGACTATTAATTAAAATGACTAGAAATATTAAGACTGAATTCAAGTAACTGTGAAATGTTTAAGATAGCATCATAAGAAATGACTTAAGTGTTTAGTAAATATGAAAAAACGGTGAACATAAATACAAACGAGACGTTAAGTACAGAATACATTTGGATAACTTTTTAAAAGTATGCAGAAAAAGTTTAAAATAATTGAAAAATAATTATGCTTTTCTGCATACATACAAGTACATTAATCACATACATAGAATCGAAAATATAAAACGGATCAAATTTCCAGATTGGATATCATGATAAGATTTTTTAAAATTAAATGATGAAAATAATATACTGTACGAGCACCAATATTTTTCCTTTTTTGGAACCTATTGCAATACCTAATGCACATTTGGCAAATAAAATCAATTTAATTTCAAATTGAATAACCAAAAACGAATTTAAAAGAATAAAATTATGCATAACAAAAATTCTTTTCTTGGTGCAGCAGTACACAATTTTAAGATAAACAATTGTTATAAGAATATTTTAAATATAGGAATGACTAAATATTCATAAAAAATATTATTGTACTGATATATATTGTACGTTGTATATTAGTAATTATACTTGAATATTGCATAGTGCATGAAATAGACAAAGTTATCATTAATTTACATGAGCGGTTTTCATCTACTGAACACGTATGAAATATAATTGGAAGTTTGTAATAAGTGGCAGTCAAATACGTTGTCATCCACCTCTTTTCACTGTAGATGAATTTCAGCTCACACAGTATTGAACAAAACCCATAAGTGGTGTCCAAAGACCTTTGGCACTTTAAAAAGTGAAAATTTCCATATTATAACTCGTCAAGGAGCAAGCTATTCAAAATGCATTATTATCATATAATGGACCCCTTTATGATTGCACAAGTAACCTGCTTACAAAACTAAGTACTGGTATTTAAAATATCACCATTTCTGTCATTTCGTGAATAATGCACATCTTTGGATGTTTGGTAACAGCCATTCATATTAGTGCTACCATAGTGCAGAAAAGCCCTGCTTGAGCGTGAATGCCTAATTTGGCAATTCCTCAATAGTTAACATACATACAACAATTCATAAGCAACAAATCTCCATTTCTTGGGTTGATAAATTAAAAATTCGTTTGCCATTATTTGCAAAACTTGTTGAATGAGAAAAATCATTGCAGTTCGATAAAACATTATAAATTTAAATTAAAAGAGATATTATGCACGTTTAGCTTACACTGGAATAAGCAGTTTTTTAAATTCTGGAAGTTTGAGAAATACAGCATCATGAACCATATTGCTATGATACCAAAATGCTAAAACACTTTTCAGGTATTACGATTATTTTCACAAAATGCTCTTTGTAAAGGCAGTTGATGGAAGCCCTAAGCTCCCTGTTGCATCCCCATTAGTTAATTACACAGATGTAATTTGAAGTAAATTTCTTCCCAAAATGAGAAAATGGTATTCATGATATAAAAATGTCTTTAAAATAAGAATTCCTTATAAGGTTATAAAAATGCTAAACAAAGGTATGCAAAATTGGTCCCTCGATTGGCTTAAAAATCACTCGCTCATCATTATTTGGAAAGCTCAAGATATCCGGCAGGGTAATACCCTCTTGCTCCATTCTCAGTTTCCACCTCCCACCAAGAGTCGTTTTCTTTGAAAACAATACGTACAATTTCGTTAGGTTGCAAAGACAGCTCTTCTGGAGTCTAAATAAAAGGTAGTACAGAAGTTAAATTTTGGGAACAAATATTAAAATGCATATTAAATAAACATCCGCACCTGTCCTTCATACGGGTGAAGTACTTTATAAGCTACTTTTGTCTCACCATACACTGCCATATCATCTATGCTCTCGTATATTCCATTAGCTACAGGCTTGATCAGTGGAACTTCATTCACTAAAAAAAAATAAGATAAGATTAATTAAATATTCCTTTTTAAGAGAATAACCAATAACATTTTTATGCAATATCTATTACTCAACCCTCAGTTTCCAATGTAATGGTACTAATGCCTTTGTGCAAAGGTCTGCTGAATAACTGAGGCAAATCTTCTAACATGCGTGGCTTATTATGCATTCTAAACGATGAGACATGCGATATATTCAAAACGTGGTCTGGAAGTTTCTTTGAGCAATCTTCAGTATCAATTGTTTCTGCAAGTAAAACGGATATTCGCATTAAAACGATTACAAAATCATAACTACATTTTTTTGTCTTTTATACGGAAAAATGAGCACACAAAAAAACCTACGCGGTCTTATATTTCCAGTTCCTTTCACCCGAACAAATTCTTGGATGTCACCATCACTATAGCAATTTTCCAATGTCTGGCGTACACTTTCTAAAGCCTATATAATTCGTCAGGTTTAATAGTGTAATGCAGAAGTATTATAAACAATACAAAACCGCATATTTCTTTTGGTTCCTTTTTTATATATGTTATTATTAGTATAATTCCAATGATTTTTCCAATACGATTAAAAACCCATTATTTTTTAACAAGACAATCTCCCTCACCGCATCCTCCAGCACACAGACAGAAGAGCCTAGGTTAGTCACAAGCCACATAGAATTGCGGAGGCAGTCAATTCGGTCCTCTTCCAACATTTGAAAGCGCTAGAATGTTAGGCATGCACAATAAATTAGTAAATCCAACAGTAACACCATTGCAAACCGATAGTTTGTTACAGTCACAACACAACACCCTTAGATTATGCATGCTTGAGAGTGAACCAGCAAAGTTATGATGACCTCATTATTGATAATTCTTATAAATAAATGACATATGCATTTGCTTTTCAATGCAAGCTATATCCAACCAAGAAATTAAACAGATATGAAAAAAGAGCACATACATTATATGCATCTTCCGTATGTTTTTCCCATTGTCGCCTGGCATCTTCCAAAAGTTTTAAGGACATTTTATATGTCTGCTGTGCATTGTCAACTGCCAGACGAATTTTCTCCTGCTTTTGTATGAGCTGTTAAAAGCAAATTTGGTCTTTAATGGGTTCACTGAATGGGATTTCAAGTTATAAATGAAGTTAAAGCAACCTTTTCCAAATCTTTTGAAGTTCCATTTGACTTTGAATCTTCGTTTTGAAAAATAGCATCTTTTTCAGCACATTTGTGATCGTATGTTTTTCTACACTGCAATAATTTGAGAAAATCGTTTTTCAGCTCATTTAAAGTATGGCCTTTTTATTATAAAAGTAGTTAGTAGGCCATACATCCAAAGCCTTTTTAAAATGGCTGGTCAGATTTGTTTGGCTCTTTCGCACATTTTCTTCGGTGCACTTCCTTTGCTCCCGCTGACATTCTAAAATAACCGTCATACGCTCAGCCTCGGCAAGAATCTGTGATGCATTGACCATGTGGGCAGTACCTATTGCCTTAGTTTGCGAATGTAAGGAATCCCATCCATTTTTTAGGGAACTGGAAATGGGAAAAGGGTTTTGAAACATGCTGCAAAACTAGATGGAGGGCCAAATGATACAGAGCATAGACTAAAACCTGTTACTGGGATAACACATTGTAACATTTGTACAAAATACAAGATGATTTGTTCAAATATTATATCATGCATTCAGCCATAAATCAGCATTACATAACCTGAATGAAATATTGCATCAAACATAAGGCTCAATTATTCGGCTAATGAATTATATACTTGCCCAATTTCATCTTGGTAATTTGTGTAAGTTAGCAATTTCAGGAGTGCTCTTCCATAGGCTCTCTGTGCTTGAGCTCTAAAAATTGTATGATTTTTGTATTAAGAGCATTATACACCGGTTTTCACTTTTGGCTACAGAAGAGTAAGTATTTCTCAAAAAACAATTTTAGAGTTATCATTTACTTTTGTCGTAAGAAATCTACGTAGACTTTAAGCATTTGTTTCCCATCTTGCATGCGACGCTGAACAGCAGTAAACCCCAAAAAGTTGCAAAATTCAACATTCTGAAAATAAAGATAAGAAAATAAAATGAGATCATGTAAACGATACAGATGTAAAGTAAATATCCTAGCCTAGCAAAATCCACGATCCCAACATAACTACTATTTTCAAAAAAGCATATCTAAGGAAACTTTTCTTATCGTGGCCGGTGCATAAAACAGCAAGTAGAATAAAAATTAGATATTTTTTTATTATGTGGCATTCCAAAAAGTATTCAAAATATCTACTGTCAAGCTAAATGCCCGAATAAGAATGAATCTACAAATTCGAAAAAAATATATTAGGTGATGTTCCAGCCACTTATTTGAAGATACCAATATGTATCTGCAACAAGGTGGGTGCAAGCTAAATTTCCACCAAAATTAAATGAGACAGCTGAAATGAAACACCATGCTAAAACTGAGCAGCTTCCTCCAGAAATTAATTTAACAGTCAAATCTATAGATCGACACCATCTATATTTCCCTACATACATAATTAATATACTGGTGATAATTAACATTGAAACTAAAGCTAGGCGTTCACTGAATACCAATTCATTCAAATAAAATTGAAATTTGAGAAATTGCAAGCCTGCATATCAGTCGAGTGCCATTGACATCTTACAAAATTGGCCTTGATCTTAAATTACGTACTTAATTGTTCAGTTTATACAAACAATCTTCGAACACAAACATTCATTCATCAACAACTAGTAATGCGCTTTACGCATGATCAGTACAAATTAACTTACCCAAAAAGAATCCTCAAACCGAGACATGATATGTTAAAACAAGCTAAAACGATAGAGAAAGTGGTGCATAGAAAACTAAGGATGACTCATGCCGGTATCAAAGGTGCATTATTTCCGTTTTTTTAGAAAGTGGATGTGCGAGCTTTCCTTCTTCCGTAATTATGTTTACATAAACGGACCAGCCGCATTCAGCATCTAGCAGCTGCGTCACTTTTCCCGCATTTTAATAATAGGAATTATTCGCCGGGGAAGTGGTGCCCTACAGCGGAGCATTTCCTCAAAATAACACCTTAAATGCTATACGCAGTGTGGCACACTATTGACTATTTACCACATTTGAAGCCCACTGTTTGAAAGGAGTAAAAATAAGATCATCACGTTCGCGAGTGTTCATTTCGTGATTGCTAGGATTCTGATATCAAGGGACATCAGGAGCGAAATTTTTATAATTACGTAGAAGGTACATTTTCAACCATTTTTCAAACTCCAACGATACATCGTGCAAATTAAGGTCACGTATTAGGCCGTTCTCCCACCAGAGATACTCTATGGCTACGCTACCTTTTTACACGTGCATTTTTTTTCAATCGCATGCGCGTGTTTTCAGGCGATCAAAATCTCATTTACAGGGAAATTACAATGGAAATGCGTAATGTATACTCCATCTGAATAACACTTTTTCTCATTCTCTAGATTATGGAACTTTCTGAAAGCAACTTGTCATCTAGCGAAGAAGCTGTTTACAAATGTAGAAAGTGTCGTCACACTTTATTCAGTGGTGACTTTGTCGTCAATGGCCATGGCATGAGTGTATGTTTGCCAACCACAGAAGAGGACAGATGCCAATTTGGAGGAGTTCCTGCAGAGGATGCGGTTTGGTTCCTCCAAGAGGATTGCCTTCCCGACTGGATAGAAGCCTTAGTAAATGAGGTTAAAGAATTAAGTTGTTTCACTTTAATTATGTAATGCAAAAGTTGATAGGCATTGAGAAAATAAAGTCCAGTGTGTTTTGACAGATAACTGTAAGCAATACAGAGATGGGCCACTGACAAATTATGATATTTACATTACCTAATTAAAGGAAGTCTATGTATTTTTCTAGTTTTCAAAAAAAAAAAAAAAAAAATTGCCATTCATTACAAAATGCATTTTTATTTCCAGGCCAATTGGATAAAAGGGAAAATTACATGTAATAAATGTAATGGGAAAATAGGTTCCTTTGACTTTGTCAATGGAACGAAATGCCCATGTGGACGCTTTGTTTTTCCTTCAGTGCGTATTGTTAAGGGAAAAGTTGATCGTGAAGGCAATAGTGCAGCAGCGGCACTTCCATTACATGCCGTTTCAGTGGGTACCTTAGAAAAGCAGGACACTGAGAGCACCAAAGAAGAGTCTCAGACAACTGCACCAACTTTGAGGACATCGCCTCTTCAACTGGTATTGCTCCAGCAAGATGAAGTGAGAAATATATCTGGTGAGTTCACAAATACTGTGTAGCCTATTTTTTGCCATCTTTTGAGTGCGATATTTCAGTTCACGCTTTTTTTTTTTAATGTATAAGTGCATTTCCTAATAGGATTTCAGCTTTCAGTAAAATTTACCAGCATGAGTTAAAAAGCTTTCAAAACTTACTTTGGTTATAGAAAATCTGAATTTTCAAATTTAATAAAAAGATTTAAAATGAGGACATGATTAAAAAGAGGGACAGGATTTCAAAGTTTGTCCTTTAATTTGTCTTAGGAGTGGACGCCTTTGGATTTTCTAAAGGCAAAATACGAAAGCCATGCAAGGAGAATTCAAACTACTTGAAAACTAAACGGAGAAAGGCATGTTCTATACTACATAGCAGGTCTCAATTGTCAAAAAAAAAAAATAATAATAATCAATAGAATATGCATGAAAGCAATTCCTGGCTTAACTAATTTAGTTTCTTGAAAATGGTTTCAAATCTAGGAGTAATCAGACAAAACACCTAGTGGTTTGGCAGATTTAGCCATAGGGAGAAAATGATGTGAACATTGGAAGAGAGGAGCTTAGTTGCACTAATCTCATTACTTAGTGTACTGCCTCTACATTGCAAATCTGCCAAATTGTTTAACTGTCTGAAACTCCTATTGAAATAGGGATAAAGATAATTAACGTGTCTATTTGTAATTGTTTCTGCTTTGTAGGGTATTCAATGCAAAACTGATGACCAAAATACTGAAGTGGATGTCCCTGACGAACACATCTGTGCCATTTGTCTGGACATTTACCACCATCCATTTATTTGTAACCCTTGCGCACACGTATTCTGTGAAATATGTTTGCGCAGTTTGGCAAAACTCGACCCACAGCGTACAAGGTGCCCTTTATGCAGGCAGTATATTGGACTCTGCATTCCAGACTCAGGTATCGCATGTTGGCAATTCATAAACTGAATTTAAAAAGATAACTAAGAATGGTAACAAAAATGTTATTTCCATCTAGATCGTTGTCATCTCACAAAATCGCTATTTCCTAAATACTACAAGGCTCGACAATTGCCACTGAATAATGTTCGAAATTTCCCGTTACCCTGGCAAGCAAATTATCGGCTACGACAACTGTCATCTGGTGCAATCGGCTATTTTTGGCCTAATTGGCAAGACGACGATAATTCTCAGACCAGTGTAGCGCAAACTATTTGGGAATCTCTGTCCACAGTGAGCATTTTAATAGCCCTGCATGTTATTGCACTGATAACATTCATTACTGGCTACTATGGGTGTCATTATTTTCCAATTCTTCTCAATTGGATGTTAGAGCAAATGGGGCATGTGATTAATGGTACAGATGCGCAATTGGCATCTTTATGGTTAGTGTAATGTCAAATTTCTATCCAGTTCACTGTTTAAATTTTAGATACAGTATTTTTATTGTTGGCCTCAGATTTTACAAATGTTTGTCATGGGAAACTTCAGATATTTATTTAATCAGATCTTTTTAAGTTGTGTGTTAGTTCTCTTGTACATATGTATACAATTAGACTAATAAAAATATATTTTGGCTTCTTATAATGTAGTGTACACTATGATTGCATGATTTTCAATATGACTGGTCAGTCTACATGTACTTTAATTAGTTTAATATGAAAACGTTTGTGAACTTACTGTTACTTCATCGAATTGAAAAATATCAAGAGTAATATATTTTTAGTTTTTAAAAAATTCAGATAAATATTTCTTGAAAATAACTTAAGAGCAACTTCCTTTGTTTTACATAATTTGCTGAAAAAACAACCATTACAAATGTGAAAAAAGTCGATTATTCTTTCACTGCATTTTATGCAAAGCGATATTTTTATAACGAGGCTTCTAGATATGTGGATATCTAAGTAACTTTGTCAATTGTTATCTGATAAACTAAATTTTAGAACATGACCTGCATGTTTACATTTTTACAAAATTTCGTCTTTACCCAAATTGCAACTTCACTATCAATTGTTTGTAGGTGAAAAAACGTGTTTACTTAATTTCGTTTATGCTAAGGCGCTTGGGAAATTTTGGAATTCATTGGATGTATTGTTACATGCATACATATGATCACTATTCATTTGGTTTTTCTCAAGATGAACGAGCAGCGGAAGTCCTATTCGAATAACTCAAGGTACTTCGAGGTAAGTTTTATTTGATAAAATGTTTTTTTTCTCTCTTCATTCTGTTAAATCTCAACATTTTCATTCTACGAAAGAATGAATGCGGGAAAGCCATCAACACATGGCCAGCATACAAAAACAAATCTTCCAGTCAAGCATAAAGATAGTTGGTGAAGCTGCCAATACGTGTAACACATTTTAAGATTCATGGCACTGCAGATGCTACCAAATGGATGGGCATCAAGGGACAAGAGATGTATCCAATCTTTTTTTTTTTTTTTTGAAAAAGTATTTTTTGCAACCACACATTTTTTGTCCTGTAAATTATGTGGAGAATTTCTAGAGCAATATGATTCTCTAAAATCAGTTGTGTTTCGTGCAGTAAATGCATTGCAGCAAAGAAAATAAATTCACATGTAAATAATATTTCATGTTTTATGTTGTATGTACCTGTAGTACATGAGAAACAGAACAAGTCCACCTGTTTCTAAATTACTTTTCTGTGCTTATAAAACAACATTTTCGTCTGATCTTACAGCAACTAGGCTAATACTATGAATTTTAATTTTAAAAAATCAATAGTTTTTTATAAGAAAATTTCTTACCTGTATACATCTAAATAACCATGTCAGAAGCAGCTCAAAACTGAACCAAATTCTTCTCAAGAATAAATATACTCCTGGAGAAGAAAAAATAATTAGAACTCAACTATAAAAATGTGTTAATTGTATTGTATCAATAAAAAGTGTTAATGAGAATTTTGTTTGCTGAAGTAATTAATTTAGAAATAATGCTTGAAATTAATTATCATTATTGAAATATCTTGCATGGGTCTAAAACAATACGTTTTTTTCGATTTCATTATAACGATTTGAGAATATTATTGGATGACACGGTCCATCGAAGTTTAGTTGTCAGTACCATGTATGAACATGATAACAAAATATTAAGATATATATATATGAGATTTGCACTTTACTGATACAACTAATTGTGCATAAACAGAAAACATGTTAATAAAGTAGAAAAAAACGCTAATGCAGTCTACATGGGAACAGGTGGTTTGAAATATTCAGTAATTATGTACATGAAAAGAGAAAGGAGGTCTGACCGAGCAAAGAATAAGGTTGCTGATCTGAATTTGCATAACGTCTGCCATGCCTGCAATTTGCACGTTCCTTATTTTTTTCTTCAATTGTTAGTTGATATTACATTGTGAACTCCACCTTCCACAGAATAGAGCGAAAATGCTAATCATAGCTTAGGGATAAGGCGGGTAGAGACAAAAGGGAAATCTTTTTCACCTATTACGGGTAAAATAAGGCCTTGCATGTCAGCTAACAGTAAACGTCGTGACTTTAACTGCCATGCAATGTTCCATTCAACTCTTTTTCGTTGGACAGTTAGGAGATTACTGCTTTCAAGAATTACTGTTGAATTAAATTTGCCTGGAGTCAAGTTTTTTTGGAACAATTTTAAAGACATATATGCATGAGAAAATCACGCACTTCGCTCCTACTTTGAGAAAAGTATAACAAACCAAGGACACCAGGTTACAGTTAACAATCTAGTATAGTTTCAAAACAATGCCAACACAATACACATTCTGTGAAAAATGTGCTGAACTTCTAGCAGAACTGACTAGAAGTTATTAATAAAAGAGAATTTCGGGTGAGAAAATGCGTCTACACTCGTATAGAAGAGATATTCTGTAGTTAATCAGATACACACATCACATAAAATGCATAAATAAAATACTAGTCACATAACAAATAATGGAGAGTGGATGACATTGATTTTTTAAGATCAACAAAGGTTTAAAATTTGTGATCCACGTTTGTGTTGTGCAATTCACATGTATCAACACTATACATATAATTTATAAGTACTACCAAGCCTTCACCTTCATATGATGAGGCTGGTCATTCAATATGGTAATGTCATAAAAAGATGATCAGACTATTATTTATGCATTTAAAAATTACTTCACAATTTGACAGCTGCAAATCGAGGTTTCAATTAAGACAATGATGCAGATATGTTGAAAAGGATTTACTGGGTGCAGAGTGAAGAATGTAGCCAAAAGAAATGCAACTTACATAGCACATAGCAGTCAATTTCAAAATGAATATCAATGCAAATGTTGCCAAACAGCTCATCTGAACCCCTAGAGATCGTGGTTGTCAACAAATCAAACCCATGTTTGATTAGTGGACAGAGGACCACTAGCAATGCAATTAGTACTTTCCATCACGAGATTTTAAAGACTGAGTCATGAGAGAGAGAGAGAGAAAAAAAAGAGATAAAACCTGAACCATTATTTAACTGCTTGCTCAAAACTAATGTTGGGATTTAAAAGCGTATTTGTCATGTTAGGAAGGACTGACTGACAAGTCATTATACTACAATGTTTCCAACATTATTCTTTTACTTGGTTTTACTAATAATAATTAAAATATATTAGAATATAAATTGTTGCGGCATTTTCTTGTAAAAATATGGCAGAATTTATATAATATTTAATCTTTATTTTGATATCCAATCTGTTAATATAAATATATAACCATATAATGTGGACACCAACTTTCATGTTTACTGATCTCCGTTGCAACACTATATAAACATAATACCATAATTGATGAAAATTACACAGACGAACGCTTACATTACTTTTGCAACATCATGCATTATCTGTACTGGTTTTCTAGTATTTCTTTTTATAAAATGAAAAAAAAAAAAACCTAATGACAACTGAAACGATGTTCAAAAACGAAAACATTGGTGATGCCTACTATCAGCTAGAAAATGCACATATGACAATTTACATAATTATATATGAAGATCGTTGAACCTCCTAAGCGGTTATATTGGAACGATCAACTTTTAGAAGCTGTCAATAATTGCTGCCATTTTCATAATTTGTTTGTCATCTGAGCTGACAGCTATCAAGGCTGCTTTTGATGGATTTTGGCACGGTGTAGCCAATGGCGGTCATCAAAGATGGAGCATTGTAACATTTTGCTAGGATCACAGTTAACTTAATAGAGCTAGGTACTTAACAGCGTAGCCATTCTTTGATATGCAATATTCGGTCAGTGTTTATACAAGTAAATGTACATTTATTTTCAAACCACTATTAATTTTCTAGAAAGCATCCTAGCCCACATAAATAAATGGGATCAATCACGAAGAGAAATTGGAGAAGAAGAAAAAAAAGTAGTACTAATTTACATGTTTGGGGTTAGTATTTAAATGTGGCTCCACCTTATGCCTAAGGAAACACGAAACTGCAATGTTTCATACAGTCATGCCTAATTATAGTACTAGTTTAAAAATTTCTGGTTTTCTCTCAATCTCTGCCATAACTAACTAACGCCAACCTGTTTTGTCTTCGTAAATATTCAAAGAAACCGCAAAGTTAAAGTCAAAATTATCACATGCAAATCGTGTAACCTGACCTATAAGAAGCCTTACAATTACTGAGCATGGATGAAACGTTTATACAATGTAGATGGCTTTCCTTTTGTTTGCATTTATTATTGATAAATGGGTAGTATTAATTAAGCCTACAGCTGCATGGACTCAATCAATTAAAAAAATAGTAACTAACAGTACTAAATAACAAGGAAATCCAAGGAAAAAGGCAAAGAAAATAAATCTTAAATTGTGTTGGACTTCCCTATACACAAGATATGTATATGCAAATCTTCATCCAGACAAATGTATCAACAGGCCTTATTTCAGCGTACGCCATACGAAAATATAGCTAGTATTTTAATAATTGCTATAATCCTACGTATGTCAGAATTTGGAGGTAATATAAGATTTGTTTCATAAAGGGGCACTAGATTTTTTACACGTATTTCGTATTGTGGCATGAAGTTTACAACAGAAATTCCACTATCTATCTAATGGCATTTTGATGTAAAAAACAGTATATTGCATAACAGGTAAGTATGAGTTCGTACCCATTAACTAACGGCGGAAATGCCAAAATAACTTGTATTGTCATTTCTCAAAATTTTAAAAAACCTGTAATTATACATGTAAGGTATACTACATGTTGAACGTAAACTATAGATATATAACAATACGTGGAGTGCATCCAAATACATATTTCGAGGAATTGCAATTGTTTAACTACATATTCTGATTTTTTATGAACAATTTCTAAGTCAAAACTCGTGGAAACTAAAAAAATAAAATATCATTGGATTCTATTTGTGTAATTTTTATAGTTTCCCATGGTTCTATATAAAAACAAAAATAAAAAATATGACATATTTGCAAGAAACGGATGTACATTATACGGCTAAGTCCATAACTTATAACATTTTAACCTAATCGTCTCTTCAGTTGTAATAATAGTCGTAATAATAATAAAATATATTAATATCACCAAGTTAACATATAATTATAAATGTGAATATACACTGGCTATGTACGAAAAACTTCAAATTTGTTATTTTGCGTACAATCCGTGCCTCAGGCTAAAATACGCAGAACACTGGCTTAAGCTCCGTCCTGGTCCTTTGTATTTTACTTATCCATCAAAAGCGTTAAGAATGCCATTTGAGACCAGGTTTTAGAAATTCCAGGTAGGGGTTGCACTCTTGCCTTCCGGCTTTCCAGAAATTCACTGCTAACATTACCTTTCACGACTATTCCTCCAGGAAGACTGCTTAAGCCAAGGTTGAAACTATACGGTTGTAAAGGGAAAGCATTTGCTTCATTCTTAGTGCATCTTTTCTCATTGCAAGAGCGGTCGAAACCCCGACCATTTGTTTAGCTTAGCATGCAGGAACATAAACCAGATAAAAATTCAATTTGTAAACCGACGTTAGGAGGCAGAATTTCGTAAAAGTAAGAAATATACACACAGCATCATGCATAAAATGCTGCAAATGAGATATCGATTGCGCTACAATGGAGTATATGGGGGGTCTTAAGCAACTACAATATGTTGTTTAACTCAGAATGTGCAGTATATCTTATTTCTCCATAATGTCAATGATTCTCTAAAAACATCACGGATACACTGTACAGCTTTTTATTCAAATGAAAAATTATCTACTATCGCCATTAACAATGATAAATAAAACCTCTACTGTGTACATAACACACATTTTAATGATTCATAATTTTAACTAAATAATTGTAATTATATTTTTTTTTAATGCAAAAGAGGTGTGCCATCACATGAGTTGTAAGCTGCCCAGTGCCCACATAGTATATATAATTGAATTTCTCTTGTTCCTGTTTACAGGCGTGTGCACTGTGTAGTTTATACCACGCATTGCATTCAAATAAGGTAATTCAATGTTTTAAAGACAAATTTCAACAGTGGGTATCAGATTTTGGATGAAATTTCAAGGGGAGGGACATACAACCACTGGAATGGTGACTCAATTTTGTTTTGCTCCTATACCACATGTGCATTTTTTTAGTAATTCGAAAGGGTGGAGGTTATATCCCCCTCCTTCCCTTTCGGTTCTCGGCCTGAATTTCGACACTGATATTTATTGACAATAGATGGCGTTATGATTGATTGATGTCGGATTCGCTTAACGCTGTTTTCCAACAACAAGAACGTTCATCGAGACATTCCAATGTGTTAACCAGTGCTGGTGGGGATTTTCCGTTAGAAAAACAGCATATGCACACGAAAAAAAAATTGTGTAAAAAAACAAAAGTATGGGGAACTGAACAAAGAAAAATTGGGATAATGACATGGAGGGGAATTGACGAGGGGTTTTACGTTTGTGTGAAAACGTGTCTTCAAGAAGGCCTTGCATGAGTGCAACACCACTAGAAACACGTTTCACGTAGCCTACTCCAGCGTATAAGTTGAATTCTCGTGCCCTAGTTTCTCTCAGTGTATTCTTACCTGAGGGTTCGACATGTTACGTTGGTAGCATCTTCGTAACTAGCATAAAACCAGCACGGGAATAGGTGCGCTTCAAATTTATCCCTCCAACAACCTGTTTCCTGTTTTCGTTCACGTGATGCACCTCAATAGCGCCCAACCGGCCAATGGGGGCACAGGTAGGCCGGTGTGACGTCACGGGGCAACACGCAGCACGTGGTTTCCCACCGTTTCCACCACCATCTTCAAGCTGGTCATATCGGTTTCCCGTTCGTTTCGTGCAGGACCAAAAAGAGCAACTGACCAGTGGCGATGACCGTGCAACCGGATTGTTACACTACATTTCATAGATTGTTGTGCAAAGCAGCTCCCATTGGAAATTATCATCGATACTGATATACTAATACTGCAATGGCCAGCTGACCGGTGGCCAGAAAAGCTCAACTCGAGTTTTTGAGAATTTTAGAAATCTGTGAATCACACGCGTATGCTCCCAATTTAGGATACTTTTGGTGGAATTTTGTTTTCAAACAAATTGTCGACAAGTGCATTTACATGTATGCGAATGGTCAAGATCTCATCCGCAAACAGAAATCTAGTGTGTGTGGTCAAGGTGCCGCTATTATGCGGGACTTGAAGTGTAGGACAGATGTTTCTGCAATGCGCGCAGCATCAGTAACATCCATGGCTTTTTTTGGGATTCTAATAACAATAGGATGCTGCTGCATAGGAGCAGCTTCCTCAACTGGTAAGTCTTTTAAATTTCACATTACCTATATTATGGGTTGCACCATTAGCAGACAAATATAAAAGTCGGGAATTATGCTTGAAATTTGTGTTAAACATGTTTATGTTGTTTTTTTGTTGTTAGTGTCGGTTAAACCTAAAAAAACTAATTTGTGAACTCTATAAAAAAATCTAAGATCTTTAATAAAATAATGTGATAATTTAACATGTTAGGGAGACAGGGGGTCCTTCAAAAAAAATACTTCAATTTCCTAAAGTAAATTTACTGGACAGCCTGTTAGGTCATGGTGTCCAGCATTGGACCAGCAGGCTTGAATATATGGAAATGTACTTTAATTTTTAGCTCCACGGAAAAGTCAGGAAGTATGCTTAAAGTTTGTGTTAAACACCAGTTTGTTAGTTTATTATGGAATTTACAGTCGAGGTCAGGAAATTTCAGGTAATAGGAAAAATTCGATTGAAAAAAAATTTGTTTTTTCAAGCTCTCGGAAAACTCTGGAAAAAAATATTGTGAAATTGGTTGTAGAAGGGGTACTTGAAAATTTATAGAATGAACCTTGAAATATGCTTGAATGTTTTCCAGCACATTTACTGGACACTTTGTCAATATACGTTATCGGATAATGGCACAATTCACCAATTATAGAAAACACATGTAAAATAAATGAATAAGTCGGACATTTTTTAAATAAAAATTAACAAAAATGATTTGGCAAACTTGAAACGATTTAGAACTATAAATGAATACTCTAAGACAAAATGTTCATTAGAAATTTATTCTTTTACATGTGTGTTCTCATTATATTTAATATTATAAAACTATGTGAGTTTTATAAATATACTCGTGAATTTAAATGTCAGAGAATATTTACATAATTTGAGATCCTATTTTATAGAATTGCATTAAAAAATATAGATAACACACTTTCATTAAAAAAAAGTAAGCTAGGAAAGTTCAGGTCGTTTTTAATGTATATTTTATGAAAACAATATTACACGGTTATCTCATTCGTAAAGAGTTGTAAAAGGTACCTACAGTTAAACTTATCATTTATACATCGTATGTAATTAAAATCCATTTATGATTCAGGTTGCTCTTTATGGCAGAATTATCCTGCACGCACACAAAATAAAATCGGAACAATTATTGCGCTGCTAATTGCAATGGCGAATTATAATTTTCTATGTAGGTCGTATATTTCCGCGAGCAATTTTTATTTTTTAAAATTTTTACGAATTAAAGAAGCATTCAGCCGAAAATTATAGAAAAATGTAGGACTATTAGTTTTTCAACCAATTTTCTTTGCAATAAATTGCTACCAAAAAAATCGCAATATTGCCATTTGGTTCAAACCTGTTATCAAAATCAGTCATGTGCAACTTTATTAATTAAAAAAACTTTCTTCGGTGATAATTAATATTCAGTGTGCGATATTATTTATGCCAAGCACTATTCCCATTCCAATGCATGAGCTTTTCTTTCTAACGGATCTTTATTTGACCTGTCTGTCATAAGACAAGATTTTCAACTTTTTATTTGTAATCACTTCCTACTCTGCGCCCCCATTTCTAACTTTATGAACCATTATTTACCTGTGCATTCGGCTAACTTCTTTTTTACTTTAATACAAGCTGCACATTGATAGCAATTTGGTTTTTATAAAGAATATGCACCAATATGTCCGTCTAATCATTAGCACCTATGTACTGAAAATCTGAAATGGGTGTACGGGTATTACCAAAGAAGGTAGCACGTGAAGGTTCCCGCCCAGTTGCAAATTTACACGAATTTTCGCTCTCATATATATTCCTTATAATAGTCTTAAAAATCTCCAGCTGATTCACTAAATAATGAAAAAATGTATTTCCCAAACATTTTCATTTTTTTCAAGGGCTGAAGAAACTACGTTTAATTACAAAGCGTTGCAAATAATTATACCTAATGTAAGTACAATGCTTGGGGAAATAGTGTTTCTAATGATAATTGCAACGCTGACATACAGTAAAATCCTTACATGTTGCAACATGCAATTATTCCGCGAAATTCTACCTTTTTTAAAAATAACACTGTCAATGTACTGTGTTAAATATTACAGCAATTGAAACGTATTTCACAAAATTGTAGATTAAAAAAAAGTTGTTTACTTCATAATTGGATCATTTACATTGGATTCAAAATGTCTAGCCCATTTTTAAAAATATTTGATATAAAAATGGATATCAAATGCGTAACAATGATAAATATAAACATAAAAATAACATTGAAATCCTCATGGTTATAAATCGCAAAATATTTAATATTTCTCAAGTTTTCCCAAACTTAGAATCGGTGTATAGTTGACCCCTTAAGTTTCGGCCAATGCCCAGTTGAATGCAGGGCAATGAGTGCTTGAGCTGGCCTTGGGTGCTTGAAAGTACACCATACTTTTATGCCAGTTTTTAAACAGTTTGTCGTAAATAATTTTCCTTAATTAGGGCCACGGAAAAATGAAAATGTCACCGCCACTTGACCCAATTACACAATTTGGGTTGGGTAGCCGCACAAATGGATAAACACAGCATGGATAATAAATTTTCAAGTTTATATAAAAAGCCATTTTTGTAAATTGATGATTACTATTTGCGGATAAAGAAGAATAACTTGTAGTCAAAGAAGCCAAAAATTTCTTTTGTTTCATAGCACGAAATATTTGATTTTTTAGGCTAAATGATTTGCTGAAAGAAGTTGCCACTAACTAAATTTGCCAGTCATTAAAAAATAATTATGCGCATCTAAGTCAACGGATCTAATTTAAACACTATCAGTAGTTTTAAGGAACCCTCCATAGGGCTAATGGTTTTATTTTTATTTTGCTATAGCGTTTGACCTCGCCTGTCTTTCATACATTAATTGAAGATGCGAGCATTTAAAATTAAACATCAATTTATGTAGATTGTCACGCCAAGCTGTAACATGACGCCGTTATGTCAATTTTGTTGGAGTCATTAATTTGCATTTAAATTAGTACCGGCTACGTTATTTGGGATAACCGAAACTACAGTTTAGATATTCCATACATCTATATATACATTTTTAAACTGGCGATTCTTATATTCACATGTTTTTACGATTAGCTTATGCTACTAAATCCATAAAAAGCAATCAAGAAAACATTGATAATAGAATTTTTTGTTGTTGTTAATTTTCAGTATGTAAATCTACCATAAAATTTTCTGTGAATCTTCCGTATTTTAATTTATCGCTAGCGTGTGAATATAAGCAAGATAGTCTGTAACATCGTGGTGATTTTTCATTATTTCCTGTTTCCGATACATTTCCAGGTTAGTGAGAAGGCTGTTATACCTGCCTATACAAGTATTTTCGAGGCAATTCTTTGAACATAAAATGCAATTTTAAATATAATCTGCAGATTCGATTATATGTTCATTAAGAATTCTGGCTCAATTTAGGTCAAACTGAAGATGTACCACTGTTTTTAGACAATTTGCCCTCAATGTGACTTGTTGAGGTATCTGCTATGTGTGAATGCATACGGAATGCAGACAACTTTTTGAAAATCTTCGCTCCAACTGACAATAGGTTTAGCCAATTGCAACTAAATTGGGTTGTGGAACTTGTGGGCGCTATTGTATGGTATAAGGTTTGAATGGATGTGCTGAAGTCTATTGATTGGGATGTTAATGCTCTTTGATTAATGAAGAAAAAAATGCGAAGGCGTTAAGTTATTTCAGATCGAGCAATTTAACCTTTAACATAAAATCGGGATATGAATATATTTATTAGTACTACGATTAGGGGCATCTCACTCTCATTCTTAATTATAAAATAACCTTATATGACATGTAGTAATTAAATGCGACTGTTAAGGCAACTAGGAAACAAATTTATTAACATATACTATAATGAACAAGTTTTTCTCCTTTTAAAATACGATATCTGTCCAGTAATCCCGTTAATTAACTTCTAATCAGTTCATGAAGGCCTTGTTTTTTCTAAACTAAAACTTATTTATAAACTAGCTTCACAACCTACACGATTATTTCGTATTTTTGGTAAATTTAACGTTAAGAACATGCCTGCCAATAGATATCCAGAATTTAAAAAAAACACATGCAAGTCCTTTAATTAACAGTAAAACGCCCACAATTCAACAGAGGTCACGCACGATAATGCCATGTTTATCAACCATCCGTTGTGGTCAAATTGTTGACAGGGTCAGACAACGGCTTCAAGTTGTCTTTTTGCTCTCTTACTATATATCTGGAGGTAGTTTAAAATTTAATGTCAGCCTTAGTCACAATTCTAATCAGCAATTCCGTCACCCACCAACACCAATTTGAAAAACTTGACAATGTTTAAAAAACTGGAAAATTATCCGCTTTCTACGTCATCGTGTTCACCTCCTACGTGGACCTCATTTCGTCTACAACCATTATTTGTGTAGCATAGCTTGCTTTTAGCCTCAATAAATTTTTAATAGGCGGGGAAATGTTGTACTGCTACTGGCAACGCTTTGTGCACAAACGAGAGTATACTTTGGCATCGTATTAAACCTTAAGTACTTTAAAAATGTTATATTTCAATTGGAAAAGGAAGTGGTATTTTTTTGTTAATAATTCTTGTCTAACATAAATTGCTACATGCTCTTGAAACAAATATGTTGCAAACAGTTAACTTTGTGCTCTCATGTCAGAAGAAATGCTTCTACACAACATTATACTGTGGTGGAAATAAATTAACATTTCTTAAATTACATTGCAGATTAGACAGAAATTCTTCTATTAAAGTAACGAATGAATAAAAATATTTCAGTGCAAAAATGATGAAAATTAAATTGCTTCGCTGCGTTGCCATGACTGTTATAAAGGCCATATTTTATTTGCATTGTCAAAAGTCAAAACATTTTTTGAAAGATGCTAGTCTTCCATTAAGCATCTCATTGAAATAATATATCTACTTGCCAAATCGCCATGTCACCGCATGTAAATTAATTACTTTCCCTTTCTGTAATTAACACTAAATTACTTTTTTGTAAGGAAATATGAGATGAGGGGAAAATTCACATCCATGGTTACAGACTTAGCAGTTCAAAGAAAACTGAAAGTTAGTCGCACGCAATGTATTGCTAGTTAACCAAAATTATCTTTGATAGATGACAATCAATGGTGACTAAAAACCTCACAATTAAAAAAGAAATACAGTTTCTTAAGATATGCCCACTCCCATCAATGGCATCATCAAATTAGGACAACTTGTCCACTGATTGGTGCAAAGCGAACCTGAAACGAAATGTGCAATGGACTCGACAAATTCTTCGAGTTTCATATTTCGATTTCGAGGTTACAAAAATTAGTGAACCGATTATTAAAACAGCTCACCTACATTACATTTTGTTTATCACTGTTCGACTTTTATTGAGTAGGTCGAGAGGGTCGGGTGGCATCATTGCATTTCAAACTATCTTTTGTCCAGTTCATCGCAAATGATTATTAGTTTTAATTTTTATAGAAAACAGAATGCTGGAAACGTCCAAATTAAAATGCATCTGCTTTCTCATTAAAATTTCATCACAAGGCGAGCAAATGTGGTTCAAACGGTCAAGCAAATCGAGGATGCACGACGAACAAATGAGTGTGCATTGAGTTTTATTATACTCTACCTCTATGGGGTGGGCGTCATTAGTAATTAAGTCATAATATCCCGAGTATCAGTTCTACAACTATCATAAATAAAATTTCACATGCCTTCATTCATGAGTGACAGAAATGTTTAGTTGGTTATTTTTTTTTTTAAATTGTGCATTCTAATGACGCTCCAGAGTAAAATAGACAACAATGACTCTGTATGTGTCTTTGGCTTCGACGCCCAAGTTAAGGAGGATCCACTCCAATTAACTAAGGATGTTCATGAGGAGGTTGTTAAACATCTAGATAAGATTATGAATGCTTATTTAAGATCTGCATATTGCTATCACCCAAAAACCTAATGTGATTTTATAAATTACAAACGTTTAGGCGCAACTAAGCATGACTAACGATGTAACGTAATTTGGGTGACCGTAGTTAATTAGCACATTTGAAAAAATGTGATGATAAATTTCTCTATGCAATTTCTCTAAGGTATTAGACCAGTGGACCTAGTTTCCATAACGAGTAATAACCCTTTGTTGAAAATTGAGAAATACCAGCAATAATAAAACAATAATTATGCTTGCTTTTTGTGTGATATTAAAAGATGATAAAATGACTTTCACTTTTAATTGCCAAAACTAGGCTAAGCAAAATTTTCATTGGCTCGAATCCAAATTATGTATAACTTCATGAATGGTTTGTTCTCAAGGACCATGAAACCATGAATGACTTACCCTCAAAATTTAAAATTGGGTAAATACAACAAAGGTATTTTAAAATCTGTTGAAAGCGGCCTCATTCCGCTCTTCTGGCCATGGTAAGGCATGCATTTAAATACTAAGGTAAAAACGTTGTCTAAATTAGGAATTTAAAGAAAAAAACAGGACGTTATATAGAAAATAAATAACATTTTCATAAACACCTTAACTGCAAATTTTTACTCATTTTTATCATAAAACCTGGAAATAACATCCTACCAATTGGAGCATATACATATACACCTTTGTTGAATACAATATTATTCACCACATTTGCTGCAATTTGACAATGGATAGTTATTTCCATATTAGGATATGGACCTTGTCTTCTGACATATGTGTTACTACGAGTTACTAAGTAATTCTGAAACTTGAAAATATGTAATTTTCATTTTTTTTTCTTCATATTATGATACGTTTAAAATGTCTAATTTAAAAATTCATTCGTTATCTAGCATAATTGTCTAAACCATGAGACGACTCTATCTGTTACATGTAACCCTCAATTCATTAAGATTTGTTATTGTAGTGGATCAAAGCAGAACCGTTCTAATTACTACACTACAACAATAACAACAAAAAACTAATCGAGGCAGACTAAAAATATGAAAAAATGGTTTTTACATCTCTATCTGTGCAACCTTTTGCTCTCACAAATAGGGTAAAAGAAATGTAGGCTAAATGAAGGCCATCGTGTTATAGTCAATAAGAAAATTTATAACACGCACGCTATTGTGAATGCAAGATGCATTTTTCGCCATGTTTTAAGTACGGAATTTAAGTTTTAAAATTAATGCTTCAACTTTGAAGACATTATACAAAAAAATAGTAATTTGCAGTAATTGTCACGTGTAATTAATAGACACGCAGATCCACAGAAGATGCACGTGAAATTAAGGCAACACCCAAGCAGGAATTTTTCAAGGCTTTTCTTTTGGTGTCATATATAATTAACAAAATCTGAACATATCTAAAATCGTAAATAACATATATATTTCCTCCAACATCGGACCGGTTCAACTTGAAATTGTGCTCAAATTCTGAGATAAACTTCCTTTAGAATTACCAAAAACCGCTATATAAACATGCAAGTCCAGGTTAAAACTTGAGGAAGATATGCATAGATGCATGATATTTCTGGAATTTAATATCACGGTGAAACAAATCTCAAACATATGTTTCGGCCAACCATAACAAACTTGAAATTGTGAGTGATTGTCGTATCGCATATTTGAAATAAGGCCATGGTCATAAAAATGTCGTTTCAATTTCTTAAACTACTTGGAACTACAGAACAAAGCTATTAGCTAAAAATTAAAATGAACGTATATATTGTTTTCTAAAGCACATTCCTTACATATTTTCCACACACACAAAAAATGTCTCCATAAATGTCAATTACTTTTACTATTATAAAGCTACAAATTACTACTTTTATGGAGCTACAAATAGGGTACAGCAAATTGTATATACGGGACATTATTGCAAAAAAAGCAAAGTGCGTTTATTAAGGAACAATGAAATTATGGTAAAATCTCATTAAAACTTTGGCAAAAATACTTCCTCAAATTGCAGAAACCGGTGATTTTTTGTAAAATTACATTTTCTATATAAAACGTGTACTTGTTGGTAAAAACTCCGAGTTACCTTACTAAAAAATACAAGTTAAAATAGTTGAAAGCTATGAAAAAAAGTGAAAAATGATCAAGAATTAATTAAAATCCTTATACTAGTACACCATTACACATTCCTCGCAAAAAATGCCCCAGGAAATTAATCAGAAGTCAAGTCACAACCATAATTTCAGCCTCACGCTCATTTTCTAGTCCCAAATGAGAAATTAGCCCAACTGTTGTTCTTTCTACGATAGCATGTCTATATTACCAAACGAAATAAGGTCCACGTATCTGGCACACAATTGTTTGCATCTTTTTAAGAAAACGATGTTAATTAAGACAACACTTACGTGAGACCGGTTTTAACCATAATAAAGGAGGATACTTACTCGTTTATAAAAGAATACAAAAACCTTACACAACTGCCAACTAACCCTTGTATTAGCTTTATAAAAACACTACGTAATGAGCCCACCGCATCTACAAGGTATATATCACCTATTCAGCAAAAGTTACTCGTTTTTTCCCCCCAATTTATTAATGAATAAGGCATATGCATGGTCATATAATGGACATGCCCATTATTTCACATTGTTTCATTTTTAAATTTCAAATGAGAGAATTTGTATCAAAATCACCAAGTATGGTTAGATAATAGATCCATGTCTTAACTAAACTTCTTAAATGAGACTTAATTGGCACAAAATAGATTTTCTGGTGCAACTTAAACTACAAAATTATTCATTAAAGTACATTTAATCGGCGATTTACCTTTTTTGGGGATTATTACAATATGTATACTATTAAAGCTGTGCGCTCTGTGTAAAATGAAATTCTTGTTTCAGTAGAAATACGAGAAAGAAAAAAATAAGGTATCAAGCAAAGCAAAAACAAAACTAGCGGTTACCAGATATTCAGTTCTTGGAGCAAACCGGCCATTATGGAGGCTAACTGATAACGTAAATTTAAAGAAAAAAATAAATAGAAATTGATAGGCGACCTGAATAGTTTGCAATGTCCGAGAAATTGGGCTTGTGTAATTTACAGGTAGCTTTTAGCCGAAACGACCCCAATAAGTTTATCAGAGTTCCGGGTTATTTTCTTATTAACGTTAATGACGGATCATACCACAGGTAACAACACATAAGGTCACATGTCCAATGGCTCGAATTAATCCTTCTAACATCATGAAAATGTATCTTAAAAAAACATGGCACGCAGCAAGAACCAAATGCAAATTACATGGTTATATTCGGTTTTCATTACCAAAAAAAGATTATTGTACAAAGCGGAAGATGGCAAAAATGCAAAACTGCTCAGTTAATTCACCGCTGAGCGTAACAAACTATCAAAATCATAGTCATCCGACAACGTGTTACCCCATACGCTAAAACCAACGTGAATCTCAGTCGAAGTTAAAGGTTTGGGTGACATAGGGGTACTTATCCCACCAGGAGTCTACCAAACCCGAAGATCTGTCAAATTAAGATACTCAGTCATCATTAAGGTGTTACCTAAGGGTCCTCTCAAGCGCTTCAATAAGATGAAAGAAACACAAATTGGTCGAACAAGGCTTCTTTTGTTGTTGGATGACCAAGTTTCGGTTTCGCTTGTTATTTTTTTCATTTTTTTTTTTTTTTTTTTTTTTTAGGAATAGCTAATGAACTCGGTTTTTTGTATCGACTTTTTAAAAAATAAGTTGCTAGGAAAAAGTGGGTAATTATAGCTTGGTGAGCCTCAAAAACCTATCAATATACATGTACCAGCTAAAACAAGTTCAGAAGCCCTGGTGAGCTAATTCACTATGTTTGAAAATTGAGGCGGGTTAATGTTTGTTAAAACTGTTGATAATCGATGGGTTTTAACAACACCCGATTAGGTTTTACCCGAACAATCATATACTACAAGATATACATACAGATGAGGAGTGAGGCATATCTAAATAATGAAGAAATTAATAAATGATTATCAAATACTTCTTTTTTCTTACATTTGGATCTTCTAAATCACGGTTGAACATTTTGATAATTAGAAAAAGAATAATAAGATGTCTGAACTCTGACTCAGAGAAAATACCTGGTTTTCCGTTTGAACAGAGGGTCGCTGACCCAAACTTCTGAGAAGAACATTAGGAAGGTCCAAACTAAAAGCGTGCACAAATTAAGCCTTAAATCAACATGACCTAAGTAACCCCTTCTTTCATCGTCCGTGCTGTCAGAGTTAATGATTATTGCCCCGGGCTTATATCATATTTCGGATTTATCAGCTTCCAAATATTTATTAATTACGTGTCGGTATTTTTGTTCGCAGTTTTTGAATGGTATTTTAAGATACCACGCGATTCTGACGCAAATTTGCTTGGCACATGCGTAGGTATGATATATGGATGAGAAATCTTAAGTGAATAATGAGAAACCATGCTGGGATTTCACCAAGTATAAAATGCCTACATTCCACAGCCCAAAATTTGGTAATACAACTTCATGTGCCATAAATTAAGTTGAAAATATCTCGAAGCTTGCAAACTTGGCCGACATTTGTTATTTGTGCGAAGTATTAAACAGATTCACATGAAACGAGACCAAGCTTGAAGATAAAGCCGCATCAAAAGCAAAGTTGAGTAGGATACCAGCTTATCTTTTTGCTTAACTTATACAATCCAACTAAAACAGCTCATAAATAAATGAAATTTGCATATCTGCTAAATTACTAATATCATGTACCATGAAACGTGCTGTCGCGACCTCCATAATACACTACATGTACATATGTGCAACCTTATAACAGTAAAAAGGTGGGTCGACCATGAACATTCGATGCATTTGGACAAATTATTTCTAATTCAGGGTTAAACTTAAGTAAAGAAATACAGCTGCAAATGAATTTCTTGCATGAGATCATTGAAAGGGTTCATTACATACAGCCTGATGTTTTTATTCAAAATAATGTATCAACGTGAAACTATGAAGAAATTCTTTTAGCAAAAACTACGATATCAAGTTCAAGACATGGTAAACGTGTTTAGAACGAGCAAGAGATCAAGGTTCATTTGGTTCGTTTAGGGTTTGAAATATTATAAGCCAAGCTTTTATAACTGGAGATTTTGTGAGCTGAGATCATGCATTTATCATAAAAAGGTAATGAAAATTGTTGTGCTTCTGTGAACATGCTGTAATGCTATTATAAGTGTATTTAATGCTGGTTTAACCCTTATCCTTGCAATGTTGGCCACCGGTAGCATGTCGTGTTCTCGCAAGGATATGCATTGCACCATTAAAAATACTTGAAATCTGGATCACCAACAACCGTAAATTTGTTTACGTGTTGAAAGGTGGTTGAAAGCGCCTTATCAACAAGTGGACGACGTGACAATGATCCACATTCAAAAGTTTTGAAGAAAGGGCGAAAGCAAGAACGCTGAGCAACCCAATTTCCAGGCAACCATTACCTTTGTATTAGAAAAGTAGTCAAGGAACTAATTGCATTTACAACCATGAGTCACACTTATATTCATTAAAAAAAACTGTTGAAATGTTTTTATTGAAATATTATAGTTTTGAACGTTGCATAAGCCTCTTAACTACAGACCTAGATGAATTAAATTGAAACGAAAATGTTAGCCTGTGTCTACGGTCTTGGGCCGGTTCACCAACCTATTTAAGTGCTCAGTTGTGGTCACACGATTAATTTTACCAAAGTTTAATTGAGAATTCAACAGATTGTTGAAACCCACCATTAACTTGTCTATACTTTTCTTGGCTCTGTGGAGCCTTGCAAATGGGATAGCTAAAACATGGTATTACTGAACCAGTAATATGGTTCAAGAGTTTTGAAACACTTTTGTGGAAAAAGGGGAATTTTTGAGCCCTGGGCTCTAGAAGATTCATATCATTTTAAGGTCTGTTAAACAATGAATCAGTTTTTTTTATATGAAAAATGCAATAAAAAATATTTCTGTGCTAAATTTAATTCATAGAAATAACATTATTCGTTAGTTATTATTCTGTTTTGAAAACGTCATACATGATATACTGGAACCGGTATTTCGTTGCATTTTATGACTAAAAAGTATGCTTTATGCTAATTATGAGAAATAAATATTGGCCTACTTGCATGATCATATGGATAACCGCTACAGTTTCGCTTATTTGAAACGCATGAAGCGTTCAATCCTGGATGTTCGCCATGTTAGGCCTGACTATGAATAAATAATAGGAGCAAAAATTTCCCAGATTTCAACGAAAGCAGAACAGCAATTGTATATTTTAAAGTACGGAAAGTAGGCTTGTCTCCAAAATTAGTTCCGCGTTTCACCTTTTTTAAGTTATTTGCAATTTATTGGTCTAAAAAAAGCAATTTTAAACAATGCCTTTTTAACTGGGAAAAACGAATAAAAAACGTTATTCCGCTATAGTTTATATGTCATATGGGAGTCGTAAATTGAAAAAAAAAATACGATTAAAATTATAATTAATGGGATTTACAGTATTATACCTCATATATTAAAACCATCAGCATTTACATGGTGTTCTTAGTCTTCTTATATCCCCATATTGTATATGCAATATATTGCTTTAAGTGTTGATTTAATTTAAAATGCACGCATTTCTTCAGTTCCTGAATATTATAATGCAAGGGTTTTAAGTGTAGGCCTATATATGAACAGGGATTTCCATGACTTCCAGTTTAACCAGTTCTATTTCAATACAAATGCATCATGACTCGACTGAATTCCGTATCACTGGTCTTAATCAGTAATCAAAGGCGCCAAAAAGGGATTTCTGATATTATAAACCATTCGTAGGCTGACCATGTAATTTGAAAAGGCTTGTAAAAACATTCCCAAGCTCGGGTGGATCTTACAGGCATGCTCCGGATGCCATTTCTTTGTAAATTCAAACAGCCATGGTCATCTAGATATAAAGGCAATTGTGTATGGACAGGCAGCATTGTATCGATCAAAACATTGTGCATGACTAAAGATTCCGGAATTTCAAAAATTCTAAGAACGTGATAGTTGTTCTAAATTTCACACCTAGAAAACTAGTACGTACATTTTTTGGAATGTCCCCACTTTTCAAATGAAATATGCTAAGAAATTGAAAGCACTGGAAGAACCTTAACTGAATATTAGAAAGTAAAGTCTGGTAATTGATATTTTCCACAACTTTCGTATTGTCGAATATTGTATTTTGGTTATAAATGAATGGTACATGTGCCATCACATTGCTTCGTTATAGCCAAAATGAAACATACAGTCAATTCCCCACGTTACAAACTAATCAGATGACTTAGGCGGTCAATAACCTGCTGGGTGCTGCGGTTGATCACCTGATGTCATCTTATGTTAAAGCCTTATAATAACATGTTTAAGTAATTCTTCTTTAATTGAGATGTCACAGTGAGTGAACTCTTTAATATGTTCACTCGTTTCCGCGGGGTATTATTTGCTTTAAAAACAAAAGAGCGAAAGTACTATATACCATCCCATGTCACGTACATGTACGTACAGTTTGAATTTTTTCACAAATCTGAACTTTTACAAGGCATTGGCTAGACAATGGCTTAGGATGTCTTGGCATAAAAAAAATGATTAAACCACACTTTTGGCGTTAAAGGTATACTGTTGTTGATCCTCGGGTTAATTAGTAATTTTAAAAAAAACGTATTATATAGGTCTGTGTAATGAGGTTGCTATATACCTTAAAACCATCTATTGTCAAGATCTTCACTATAAATCACCAAAATTTAAAGTTTTCAGCATAAGAACCACTACAATTTCTTATTGTCAAACATGTATATGTCTGCATGCTGAATTAATTTTCTTCAAAAATGAACGTCTTGGGACAAAGTCATGGTTGCAAAAACATGTATACCGTAATAAAATTTCACAGCAGCATTATAAGATTCGTATCAAATACAGGTTTGTCACACACTGTCTCGAAAATGTAAAAAATGTAGGCCAAACCAAGCAACAACCAGCGTAAAATCTGTCAAGTCGTCATGACAGCCTGAAACTGTGGTTTATTTTGTCATTTTCAAAATGAAATAATGTTTTTTTGTAGTATATCTTAAAAAAGTGTGGGGAACAAAGCATGACATGATACGGTGGACCTACATCGCACTAAATGTATTCTGACAGTGTTATTAAACCACAAAACGTATTTTTAAACCAAATATTTTGTATGAACCCTGTATGTTTGGAGGGCCTCCACAGTTTTTATTTCTTTTAAGATTTTCAAATGAAATTCTTAACATGCAGTTTTTCGAAGATGTGTTGTGCATATAGTTGTTATCCTTCTAACCGGTTGCTAGCTAGAAGTTGCGAGCGACCTACTTTCGTTTTGGTTTTGTTCCGTCCCGGCTCTCTTAAAATCTACGCATACGAAAAGGTTACCCTAGATTTAATGTCCAGTATCTATGAGAGTATGCTTGGATAAATCAAGGTGGTTGGGCAAAATACATGAACATCAAGTGGAACAAGTGCTGCACCCATTTTTTCGATTAGTTTCTTGCGATTTTCACGACGAGGATCCTTTCAGAAAGAATTTTCAACATATATGTTTGCGCTACGTAATGTCATGGGTGTGTTACAATTTTCATAAAAATTGTGCCAGATATTCGCAGCGTCTGTGAATACGTCTCCATTCAGGAATTCAAATAAACGAAACGACCTAAAAAATCAAGATAATTTCATACAAGAATTTTGGTAAAACACAAGAGTAGAAGGGAAAGTCCCCGAAACTGGAGATGTAGCTCAAGAGCAATTAAATTAGATTTGAAATTTTATGGATGTAAAGCAGGAGCTCACGCATTGGTAGCTAATTATTAGGCTCAATAAAAAAAAATCAGGGTTGAACACATCTCAATGTTCGTATACAGGGTGAACTTGTTTTTTAAGAAATATGTACGAGTTTGAGCAATTCATCTATTTTTGTGTTTAAATAGGTAATTCTATTTTGGTAAACGTATCCTAAAATATACCAGTTATTTATATACAACATTTCAACTAATTCATCATAAGATTATACAGAATAATATATCGCTATGGCTAGAATAGTACCAAACACTCAAACTGTAAAAGTAGGCAGAAAAGCATTTTTCATTATGCATAATATATACAAAAAAACTGGCCATAACTTAAGAATAACAAAATGGAAAGTGTGCGAGAAAATAAATCTTTAAAAAAAAACCTGGCTTGTATTTTTCATTGTAATGTTTCACCTTTTAGCCTGTTGACTTAGAGTGCAGCAATTTATGCCAAAACTGCGCTCTAAAGTTTCAACTTGATAAATTCATGTGCATTAAAATAGGTAAATAAAAATGTAAATGTTTAACCTTAGCACATCAATTTACAGAAATAACTCTGCATTTTCGGTAATGGCCTAAAAACCTTTGGAGAAAATAGGATTATAATACACTTGAATCTTCAATGCAACGTCTGTCCTATATTGATAATAGTCAATATATATGCAATGCTCACAGACGAGTTAATTATTATGACCTAAATATGAAATGCATAATTACCAAATTGCTTCGATAAACCATGATGATGACCTTCCTTCACTGATATTTTTTTTTCACTAAATCGTTAGAACCTTAGTTTTTATGTACAACTGTTAACTGAGTAAACAAATGAATAATAATAATAATTATGAGCCTAAGTATAACGGTAATTTTATCAGATAAAGACATGTTCAACTAGCTTTGTCATATTAATAATATTGCATATACTGCATCTAAAATAATATGAGTATAGAATAGCATTTTTTTTAAAGATTTATAATATTCCCCGTTTAAAATGTCCTCGATTATTATATTGAAACTATTTTAATAAAGAGAAAAATGCCTTTTGGCAAACCCTGCTTTTCAAAGTAAAGTTGTTCTTGCAAAATTCATAATTGACTTTAGAAAGTGTTTCGTCTGTTGGAAACCTTAAGATATTTCCGAAAGGAACAGTAAGTAATATAGTCTGCACTTTCGCAAATAATGTTGTCTACCACAAACCTTGAAGCAAAACGTTTCACCAGTTTGTCGGATTTTCTAATTTTCAAGATCACGAGACTGAATAAGCCAATTACCAAATCAATTGTAAAACGTATTAGTCGTTAGTTTATCCCATTTCCATGAGTACTACATATACTATTTGACGTGCATTTTCCTGATCGTGTTTCCTTCGCAGGTATACCAGAACTCCCAATTCGAAACAGCTAATTACTGTCCTTGGACTAGATATTTCAGCCATATGACGGACTGTTTGACATACACCGGTTTGAAAAATTTAAATGAACCACACCTGAGGCATTCAAAGCGGACAGAATACCGTAATTTCTATAGGGGAGTTTCACGAATGAGTGCAAAAAAATGCACAGCAGAAATGTTAAGTGAACAATGGCCATACCCAGTAGTAAACTGCTTTCCCCCTCATTTCCTTTGATATCATAAGAATGCGAGTACATACATATATCTAAAAAAAATATTGAAACAAAGGTCGTTCTTTACCCTGCCTTGGACAGGTAATAAGCAGTATCATCGAGTACCGGCAGACCAATACAGAGGGAATAAAAGCAAAAATGCATTTGAAGCCAATTAAATTCCTTAATTATCCAACTTTTAATGCATTCGAATTCATTTCAATCACATGTTAAGAACTTGGTACTTATCAGCAATTTTTATTGTTGTTGTTTATTTTAGTGTGCATGTATTAAACAATTACAATTGCCTGACCCCAATTATTTTGAATAGGTTTCATACTTGACTGGATGCACCTCAAAAACTAAGAATGCCAGGTACTCTTCTGCCACAAACCTTTGTCATCATTTAAAGCAATATTATTTGAAGGTGCAATAGTGTGGGGTATCACTTAAGTAAACTCAAGCCTTTACGGCTTTTAAACAGGTTGAAAAAACTATTTGGGCGTGTTAAACTTGGGAGAGATGCACCCCATAGCGATGTTGTGACAGTATACTATTCTGGAAATATATATTTATGATGACTTTGAAATATAGTGTTGATAAATGCTACATGTTCACGCTATGTACTGAACATATATTATGGCCGTAGTTTCCGCGGGCGTTTTAAAATAATTTAAACATGTAGTATGCATGCATTTACCCCATTTTAATGATTTCTTAAAACAGTGTTTTTTTTCCTATGCTTATCGTAATATATATGAAAAATTTATCGAAAATGTTCTAATAACTGGCATTATCTAATATAGGATGATTAGGCACGCTTAAATTTGGTTAAAATCTGTACGAACTACTACAGGACTATAAACAAAGTTTGTGTCAAGATGATGCAATAGTTTAGTAACATAGCAACAAAACAGAAATCTAGTTCAGATAAAGAAGAACGCCGATGATTTATATATCAAAGCTTGTTCTTAATTAAATTTATGATTAACAAGTTTCTTATTTCTATTGCCTAAAGCCAATGAACTTTCAACAATTTATTGGAATTGTACAGTGTATTAATTAGGTCAATAAAGCTAGTCACATTGCAATACTATTAAATGACCGATTAGTAAATTAATATTACGTGTGGAAAGCCATTTTGATCGTTGTTTAAGGAGTTATCGCAATTACCATGTAATATATGCTTTTGGTTGAAACAATATATTGCAACGCATATTGTTTTAATGGCTAAACATTTCGCCATTATATGTTGAAATATTGTTATTGGACAGCTGGTTTTACTTCGTTGACACTACATAAACTAAGTTGGGTATCAAAGAAGGCGTTTTATCATTAACGGAAGTTATAATTAACATCATAATGACTGTATTACATTTAATGAACTGGTATTTTGGGCAAATAAGCAGCTGTTTTGTTGTTTTATAGAAATATGCAGTGGCAACGATACACCTAGCATTTTTATTCGCTTTTTACCCTATAATGCGGCCATCAAAGTATGAGAGAGAAAAAAAACAGCTACACCTGCACCTTAATATATAGGTAGCTTTTTAATTATCCCAAATTATAACGGCAGCCGCATTGAAGGCCAAAGTGATAATTTCTTCTAGTTTTAACGACAGAGTGCGGTTTTGAATGCAAAAACGTTGATTTCTTTGGGATTTAAAGCCTACATAATCAACAAACACATTCAAGGTGATTAAGTTTAGTATAATAAATATCTATTGACAGCCATATTGGGATTCAATCGAAGGGCGGAGAAATATAAGACAATCCTACATAAATGTTAAGGTAATATCGGGCTTAAGAAATTATCTGTAATTAAGATAATTGTTATTTCAACTTTAAAGTTGGCCTTTGAAATATTTATTTGATTTTTATGATTATTATTATTTCAATGTAAGAGGATGTAATTTTTAATTTTTGTCAACAGCTTTGAAACTGATTTATAAAGGAAATTTAAGTGTATGCTTTGCAGTGATATAAATGTAAATGTGAATATAACAAAACGAGTGAATGTTTCAAAATGTTTTGCACTTCTTAGAACGTCTGTGGCATATGTGGGTCAGAGGCAAAAGAAATTTTCGAATAAGTTAATAAATAGGTTTTCAGTTGTGAGAAATATGAAATGCTCTTTCGAAAATATGTTCTTTAAATCAACCATATATCATAGACCAACATAAACGCTTTCAAAATGTCAAAATTATAATATTTGAATTTTCTAAATGCGAGGTTGTTTACAATAAAAAACACTTTTCTCATCAAATATATAGAAAAAGAAGGACATCCTTGCAGGCATATTTAGCGGTACTGAACCAGTCCTACTTTATTAATGGATTCAAGATCTTTACTTTTCACACAGATAAGTTTGACGTATACATATCAAATGTTGGGAATAAAAAAAGAACCAAGGTTGATTTTGCAACTATGATTGAATGTAGATATGCTACAACAAGGGTGAGACCAAAAAAAAACGTAATCAATCACAAACAACAAAACGGGAAAGTACATTACTTTTCGTTTTCATTGCCCTAAAATTGTTCCAATAAAAATAATAGTAGTAATACCGAAAACACTAGTCATATTATTAATATTGGACATTCTGTCTACCCAGATTTCACTCGAATGCACCACTCCCAAAAGGTACATTTTGCAGATCAAGGATACCTGATAACTAAAGGTAGGACACCCACCAGGGTTAAAAGGGGCGACCCACAACGAGGTCACGAATAAGTTAATGGGCTGTCCCACTACTAGATATTATTGTGCCTGATCTGCCACTTGGACCATGTTTCAGCCACGACTAACGAACCCATGTGTCGCCATTGTTATGGTTTTTAAGAGCGCCCAGGACACCTTGTCAGACAAAAGCATTTCTCAGAAACGCTTTCAAGGTGGACATTCTTACTTTTTTCTGTCTACACTTTTATTAGGGTTCGAGGGAACACTTGAAACTCACTCAAGACCAAGAATTAATTGCGAGGCCATTATTTACTTTATTTTATACAATGCCCTCAAAGCCCAAATGAAACCTCAACATCAGCCTTGATGTAAGCAATAGTTGGTTAAGTCTGCTATTACCAGCACTGGTTTGTATCGGAGAAAACATGGCTACTATTGATTAAAAAATATTAAAGAAGAAATTTGAGCAGCCTGAAAAAGATGATGTGATTTACACTCAAAAATAGCCATTATTAATTATGTGTTCTTTCATCGTCATATGTCAAATACAAGTATAGTTATAAACCGATTGACAAGTTTTATCCAAATATGACAAATTTTATGCTTTTACAATAATGTACATTGTGACCATCAACTTTTCATAATTAAGACAATGCAGGTCGACGTTAGTTAATTTCAGCATAAAGTTTGGTAAATGATGTCATTACAAAAAAAAATCTTTCTTAACCACTTAACAAATAATCCCTAATTTTAAAAAAGTTCATTCAAATCAAAGTTATCACAGCAAAAAAAATTTACAAGTCGTAAAATTTGTTAATTTTGAACAATTTAAGGAAAAACCCATGTAGTGAATTACTTGCACCTACAAGCGTCATCAATAAACGTCAACCTATTTGCAAAAAATATTTCTCATTATATATGCATATAAACTGATTTACCAAGAGTAGATCCTTCAAGATAATTGGGTATAAGGTTTGCCGTGGCTAGCATAACCACAAAGTCTAAAGCCAATTATTTATGCGTATTTATGTCCTTAAGGTGCACTCGTAATTTCATGACTACTAGTGTATCAGTAATTCTATGCATGCCTAAATATGGACTGCATACAACCTTTTCGTTAATTTACGAGTATCTGGTTGGACTAAACAATTTTTATCTCTGCTCAAAAACACCCACCCGAAGACCTAGATCTGCCAATCCAGGCTCCAATGTACAATGACGATCCCATAGATATGCATTGTACATGTACCTCGTGTGGCTGGTCGATGACCGTAATTAATGCATCAATACCTGAACCCCTTACTGGAAAAAAATATATATTTTGGTGGAGCAGGTACAAATTAAGTTTAATCAACGCAGCCTTGTCCAATTATTCAAATCTGAACCGGTTCATAACAATGTTGGTGAGTAGAGGCGACTTTAAACATGCCAAAAAAACAAATTTTCTCACAATGGCATTCATTGTCTCGTGGAAATTAGGCTACTGGATATTACAGCGTTGGCAGAATTGCTTTTAATGTTATCTTTGAGCTTTTAAGGACAAGCTGCAGGCTTCAACCTAGTATGGATGCTTTGTAAGACTCAAATTAAACAAATCCAGTTAACTCTGACCATGAACAGCTACTGCTGTACATGGTCACAATGTAATTGCCCTCCTATTTCTTTGTTTTCTTGGAATGGATTGTTTTGCATAACTGCATAAAATCTACACTTCCGGTATTTTTCAAGAATGTTCCCTTGGCAGATATCTTTAAAAAAATCCTTTTTCATAGTCTGAATCTAGCTTGTCAGGTATTATGAATTCTGATTTACTATATCAAGCGTTATAATGTGCAGGTTGAAACGTACAAAAATATTTATTTATAGGGAGCGCACTAAAGTAGTAATTATTAAATTACTTAAAACTAAATTTCATTTAGCTAACATTTCGCACTAATAGCTCTACAATTTAAGTGTTCAGACTTAGTTTTATGATATATTCCCCTATTATGCGATTTTTACAAAACAACAGAGTGCATATTATTTTCATAAATAATACCTTTCCAAACAAAGCTGTTCTATCCATTTAAAGTTTTTTTTTACTCGTTCTTCCCAAACCCTCCTCTTAAAAAAATATTAGTTTTTTGTTTCTTAAAAACGCCTTCGGGCCAAATCATTCTTGCACTTCTCTTGGCAAAACCAAACAGTAAAGAAATGTAAAAATTTTGAGGGTATAGAAAACTAAGCGACATAAATTTGCAATTGAATTCAATTAAGTTTGTATCTTAAACTTTTAAACCTACAATTATATTAAAAATATAGGTTTAGAAATATCACCAAGACTCGACAACTTTGAAATGTTGTTTGACCTGACATTGTGCTAAATATCATAAAAGAAGGACCTTGATATGGGATTTTCGTTACAATTTTCAATGCCTTTATTATTTCATATTGGTGTTACACATTTTCAAACGCTATACAGGGTTAATGTAGGCTGCAGGTGGGATGCTGCCAAGTGGGATATATTTTCACGAACAACAGTAAGTTATTATTACCAGAAAGAATGTATAAAAGACTGACGAAATTAATAGCAACTAACATTATCATTTGTAACGGAATATCAGTGGGAGGTGAGGTATACATCTTACACGAATTTCTCACATTTATTTTCAATGTTTCCAAGGCTAACGTTCCCAAACACTATGTTTCATTGTATAGATCAAATTATAATAACAAAGAACTATATTATTTTCCACAATGAAAAATGAATGTAGGTTTCATTTAATGATATTCTGACAAATGACGTTCGAGCAACAATTAAATTTGTTCAGGTTTACAATCCAATTGATAGGATAACACCTACATTTTAAACACCGCACAATATACTAATGTTGTAGCGAAGTTTAGACAATATAATTCCCAACATTACTATATTATTACTTTAAATACCGATATCCATGTAATGGCAAACATTTCATACTGGATTCGTTTCAAGTTTCCAAGTCATCATGTGGTTACATCCCTATAATTACTCTAACCTTATAAAGTAAATTTAACATCGCCAAGTTGATGGTCTATTTCAACCATATCACTCAATCTCAACAAGCTGTATGACATTTGTGAAGTAATTTTGGGGAATTTTAGGACAAGCAGAGGAGGAAAATACCATGGTAAATTGATCATTCGTGGCGGATCTGATTTCAAAATGAAAGTTGTAAGATGCAGCACCCTACCTACTTTTTAAATCCTGTTTGTGGCGAAAGACATCAAATGGTACTAGTTCCCAACCGGGAAACCCATTTTGTTACCACACTCATGCTTTAAGAGTTGTAAGACGACGGTTGTCACATCTCGAAAAGGCATTCTGGAATTTCCACAACTATGCCAACGCCTCAATTCCCAAAGATACTATAAATTTTCGTCGACTCTTCACCTTGAAATTACCTAATCATTTTAACTACACTGGAATCATTAGTGTGTTGCGGGTTAATGCCTTAAACTTGTATGGTTATATTAGTGCCGAATAAACATTGAAAATGTACATTCCATTTTTCTGAATATAGGTTTTTCAGGTCATAAATAATGCATATTTATAAGCTTTAAACATTGTAAGTTTCTTCAAATTTCCCTTTGCCCTCCCATGGTCCTGCTAAATTAAACTTTAACGTACTGGCTTGGCATGGCTTCCAAAAGTTGAATACCCGCCAAAGTAAATAAAACAAAATACCTAGAAAAACATGCCATTTACGTAAGGAGAATTTTCCTAGGTGCTTAGATAACGAGGGTGTAAGGTGTTGTGGAGGTCTATGTCAAAACCCCTCTTGATATTGGTCATGCCAACCATACCTTGCACCTTTCCCAGCATGTGGTGCCAATGCTATTGGGTTCTAACAGCAGGGAATGGGAAATTTATAAAGGGTTGAATATGCCCACAGTATGGAGGCTGATAAATTGGCATTATACCAAATGCGCGATATTAATATTTCATGTAAAATATATTTTCACGACTACACATTTGTCTGTAAGTCTGTGACTTTACCTGCTGTGTCACTATCTCAACTTTTTATTGTGGTTCACTGTGACAAGAACAACGTTTGAAATTCTGTTCAGAAACGCATCTGTATTACATAAATAAATTGTTTGAAATGTTGAATTGCAGACATAAAGTGAGTATGGCGTTGAAATAGTCAAGACTTCAGTTCCAGTATGCAAATTAGCCTGTATTCCCGTTGTCAGTAATGGGTTTAGATTTGTAAATATTGTTGTACTGTTATTTTTTATGGCATGGTGATCACGTTTGACTGTACAAAGACGCTAACGATCTTTTCAGCCGTCTTGGCACACCATCCATCAAACAAACCAACGAACAAAGGGAAGGGAATATAATTTCTTTTGGACTCCAGGGTTTTTACCCTTTGATATTTGTCCAATAATTCTAAGCCGGACATGCTGGTAGCAGGTTGTAGGACATTGATATGTATGTAAGAGTTTGGGTCGTGCACCTCGGATGCATTAACCCACCATCCCATTACTTTTAGCTCTAACTCACGATTGGTTAAAATTTCATAAAAGACCTTTCACATCTGAACAATGTACCCATGCAAATTATTATGGTAGCGAAATTCGCTAAATATAGGCAGATGTACAAAAGAGCATCTGTTTGAACATCTCAATCTCGGATGCCATCCTATGAAAGTTAAGATTAAATGATTTTCATCTACTTTGGCATTCTTATGTGAGACTATAATATAAAATCAAAGTATCATAAAATAGCAATAGTTCAATCAACAGCTAAAATATTACATCTATGTTTCAACTAGACTACTGTACATAGGTTTAGGTTATCTGAAAGTAATCTAGAACAGCGTTGTGAAACTAAAGAACACCTTTGAAATTCAAAAAACCAAAAGTGAGGTCATGTCCAAGTTTAGCCAGGGAAAAAAGAGAACTGATATTAATCCGGCATTTCCTTATCCAAACCAAAAATCTCTTGTAGTAACTAGTCCATATTGGATTACAGATTTTCACAGACGTAAAACTGTCAGCATTATTTAATATACTTATTGAATTTATCATTAATTCCAAAGCATTCATGTTTTAGCATATGTAGCTAAGTAGCTAATGTTGATGGTATCAAATTTTTTTTTTTTTAAAATGCTGGAATCTGGTCTTGATCCAACTTGACCGCCCTTCCTCACAAGAAAACAACTTCCCAACAACATCGATATTTTTTTCACTTCAAAATTTTGATTTAATCTTCGATGTAAGCCTATTATAAAGCATACTTGATGGTAAAAAACTGCTTTAAAGGGTTTTCGATCGAATGGATGCAACTAGGCAGGACAGTGATTTGGTTTCAGCCTTCAACTTTTTTTCATTACCTCACTGCTTATACAAACGACGTCATTTATCAATTAAATAAATTACACAAGTTTCCCTTCACGATTCATCACTATGCCGACTAATGCATAATGCTATAGGCATTTTTCTAATTCAAAACAAATCGTACTTAAAACAATAATAATAATAATGGTGTATTAAATCGTCGAATTTATGAGTAAAACATTACATTCCATAATTGGGATCTAAATAAGCTAACATGATGTTAACAACGACTATAATAATAAAATTCGTTTTGCTTGAAAGGGTTTTTTCATTACTGCAATGTTTTCCGACATAACCTTTCTGTGACTTTCCACTTAAATATACAAGTGTTTTACATCGATTGTTTAGGAAACCTTTAATTATAGAAGGGCAAAGCCCTTTCGAATCCACGCAGACGGGTGCGGAAAACAATTAAATGTCGGATTCACATTTAATGGTAAGGTATACAGGGTGGGGGCAAGTTTAAATTGGAAAAAAAAAATGGTGACTTTATTGACCGTCGAAATAAAATGAATCATCCTACGGCCTACCACGATTCTGAACATAAAACTAGGTGTTAATAGGTTGGATTCATTTTATTAGCCAATTTCTTCCTACACTTTATAGTAACAGAAACCATCGCGACCACATTTTTGAAAAAAAAGTGAAGGTACCTCCTAAACGTGTTCAAATATGGGCATTAAAGGCATTTGAGCCCAAGTTTTGATCCATTCTCTTGCAATGCAAGAAGAGTCAAGTTCGAGCAACACCTTGTACGTTAGTGCATTTCATTAAAAAATGACCTTTTTTTAAACCTTTGAGTCAGTGGCTGAGGCGTGGACACGCAAGCTTACTACATGTATGCTCTTCGGGCTATTTTTCCAGCAAGCCTCAAGCTCATATCAAGGAAAACGAAATGTTTCATGCCATTGAACCACAATAGAACGAAAAATAATCATTAGTTACTGAATGTTTAGTCGCCTGAAATGCAAAACTGATATCATTTTTAATTAAGGTTGTAGCAAAAAAAAAAACAAAAAAAAAAACGCGATTGTGGTAATAAATCGAACTTGGCGTATTGCGAGATGGTGATAAAAGTAGCTAGATAGGGAAATTGCGCGGGGAAGTAGATTTTATTGGACAAATACCATGATAAAAAATAGAACTAAACAACAGAAGAACATTTATCAAAGATATAAACTAATATTACTAAATCCAACATGAAAGTGTGCCGAAATGGCAAAATATGAACATTTTTTCCAAATAAATAAATTCCTTTAATTAAAAACATGTTTATCCTGAAAATGACAATGTATGTCTTAAATTTTAAAACATTTGACACAACCATACATGGTCTCTGTTCTTCGAGAAACGATGACTTATATTACCATGAAACAGATGATAAAAAATGATAGGGCCCCCTGCATTATCGTGAGACTAGAAGTTTGAAAGCATTTAGAAATAATGCATCAGAAATATCTATGAAGTTTAACTTGGTCAGTTATATCAGTTAATGACCTCTTAAAGGATTCACGAAATACTTGCTCTATTCACACTGGGAATAAAGGCAGACACAAGAGCACCAATAACCGCATTTGAAATGATAAATTGGTCTAATTTCTGCTTAGCACGCAGGTAAATATACGTATGAATGTATAACTTTACAATTCCCACCATTAAAGGGTGTTTAGCCTTAATTTATCACATTGATAAATTAATAACTTGTACTGCAAGAGTACAAGTTGTGTACAATTAAAAATACCTGTAAAAGGCACGTATTTGTTGAAACTAACCTGTAATGATGATGAACTGAGTCGATGCTTTTTCATAAGGTTGTTGATATTTTGCCATTTAAGTTTTTATCAATCACGTTTTGAGAAATTAAACTCATGAAGATCGGTTTGCTTATGATCGGTCGGTGACCTGAAACAATACAAAACACAATGTTAGGGAAGATGCGCAATTGTAACAATTTTGAAATAGCCAAATATTTAATCACTGCAACATATACTTAACATGTTGATAAAATCAACTGGGAAAAATAATCTGCTTAAAAATAAACATACAATGGGAGAAATAAGCTAACATTTATTTTTCATCAACTCAGCATGAATTCCAGAATAAAACAACACTTTTGACACCTTGTAATCTTTTAAATATGCATTTCTTCTTACTAAATGTCTAATCCTGTGTGTATATAATATTTTACTCCTAATTTTAAAAATGCATTTTTTTTTTTTTTGGAGTTAAGGAACTTGTGACTTGCTAATTGTCAGAAGAAAATCTCCTAACGTTGATATCTTAACTTTGAAAACTTATTCAGGATTATACAAAAAAAAGCACTAAATGCTGTAAGTTTTCAAAGTCATGTCAGCAAGTTCATAAAAATTACTATAGCAAGAAATGTCGCAACCCCAATTGAATGTCCAAAATATAAACTTCAAGCAAACATAGTTTATAGTTTACTATATGTATACTAACTTATGAATTTGATTGATGAATTTATTTCAATAGTAATTTACTTTAGGCCTAACATCCTTATGTGATGAGGATAACCCCAAAGAAAATCTGGTATTTTCCTCCATTCTTTAGAAATCTCATCATTTCATCTCAGGAATAATTTTTCTGATGAATTCTGAAACGCTTCCTGAAGTGTTATCCCCATGCAAGCAAAGGCGTGGTGCGGTCAAATTTAAATGATGTTGGTCATGACCATCAATCCATCCGTGTAATATCGCATCAAAGTTGTGTAAGCTACGGTAGCACGTGTTTGTATAATAAGAGGCAAAAAAACTATTTTTGTGCAGGTTATGGGAATGAAAATATATTAAATTTTAACACACAACGCAATAAAGACTATTGACCTTACCGAAGATTATTGTCACCTGCCCGTGTCCTACATTCTCTTTACGACCGGAGAAAATATGATAAAAAATTTGGTCAATGATAGCGACTTGAATGCGCGAATAATGTTATGCGTTTGACAAAAACAATTTTTTATCTTTGTAAAAACACCGTTTTTAGTGCAATAGGAATGGTAAGTCGTCCAGAGGTTAATGTTATGGCACCATTATAACGTAAGGTTAACTTCAAAAGTGACCTTACCGACCTTTTTTTTAAAAATTAATACCAGATAACCCGTTTCAGAAGGTGAACCAGGAACTACTTTAAAAGAGGATTTTGAATAGTTCTAAAAGGTATCTTTATTTCACATTTGTCCATGAAGTTAAATTTTTCATTGTAAGTTATGAAGGCCCGCGTTAAAAAGAGGACACAGGTCGAACAATTAAAATATGAACAACCTTAGGAGATCGTGGCCAACTATAAAGAACTTAATTACAAGTTTATTACTATTGGTGCACGCAACTGTAAATTTCAAAAAACCCTGTCCTAATGCGTGACCAAAATGGAGTTTATATATCTATTTCCAAATGGTTAATTATGCAATGTTCAATTTCATTATATTATTTCACGCCTGTAAAATATTTTTCATTGATCCATTTATTAAAGATAAATTAGTGGAAACTCGGACATCTATTGTATCAAATCTTTTAAGCGTTATCCGTTGGGCAATTTATCAGCATGACCTTTTACACAGTTTTATTGGTAGTTCGTCACAAACATTCGGATACTATTTTGCAATTTTCACCCCCCTGTTGCTTAAAAACAACCGTACGAAAGGTTTGTGCTGAAAATGACTTTCTTCAGTACACTTTGCAGGCATGCCCACTGAGAATGACAGTTAAATGCAATTTAGCTCAATTCATTGCCACTGTAAACAAAAAAGGATCTGTAACAATAAGGCCATGGGGGATATGCAGGTGATTGCACTTTTTGGACTGGAGGCCTGCTTCTTTTTTTGGCCACTGGTTGGCCACCTATACAAGTGCTTTCATACGCTGATGTACAGTGTCTTAAAATGAATTCAATAAATCGTTTCTACTTTCAAATAGAAAGTCATTGTATGTTCATCTTCATAATGGCGAGTCAGTTTATTTGTCTACAGTTAAGATTGTCAATCATTTATTATGGAGAAAAACACTTGCAATAATTCCGAAACTGGTTGTGTATATTGTGATAATACAAACTCGTACAATGAACAAGCTCACGCATTCGATCCAAGGTTAAGAATCGAGCTTTAACTCAATTATAACGTTTTGTTTTAAGTGAAGTAAATGAATTCGTGCAGTACGTGCCATCTGGTGGCGACTTATGCCAAGTTTGCTAGTTATAGTGGCCAAAACATTCAGTAAAACAGCAAGACAAATGAGATTATATGCTTAATTTGGTACTCTCCAATTCAAGGAGAGGACGAATGTTTTATGAAGACTAAACATTCACATCTGATTTGCTGCTATGTTTTCGTAGTATCAACTCAAATTGCTTACTCAAGTTTCTCTAATTTACACTGTTTTAAAAAAATATTTGAGTTACACTGGGATTTATACAGGAAATCAGTTATTAAAGGGGTTGCCTAGATCCTTATTTGAATACAATTCTAAAATTAATCAGTGGTTAGTGAAAATAAAGTTATAATTTTTCCAATACAACTTAAAAGACTTATCCACAGATTTGGGAGTTAATAATACCCCAAAAAAGGCCCCTTGTCATTTTGACACACTGTACATATTCTACTGCACAATATGTTTCTTCAATTTTCTTCTCTAAATGGGCTACTTTCATGTGATATATGTACATGTACGTTCATTTAACGAAATTACAAGTATTAAAGTACTGAACCATGTATAAATAAATGAAAAAAATTTATTACTGTATTGTTTGTAGAACCAAACTTATTTTGAAATAATAATTTTTCATTTTCTTTTTAGCAAAGGAAATTGCAGTAAAATAATAGTGTACAGGATTATGTTAGAAACAATGATATAACATAAAGCAGGAAATACTAGATTACACACATTAGGTTACTCCCAAAATCTAATTTTACAAAACATGCAGATCTCAATTCATTTAATGCTTTCAGATGACAATATTACGATGTTACCTGCTGCAAGAATGCGGCGAACAGAAAGAAGAATTAACCTATTTTCTGCACCAAATATTTATTGAAATACCAGCCTAGCGTAATCTTTCAGATAATCGCAAACTACAGACTACGTGCTTGAAAAAAAAATAGGTCGTTTTTCAAACAGGGTTCAACCCTGATGATTTCATACGAAAACCTTGGATGAACAGAGGGTGGGTTTAAATGATGAGCTAATTTACATAGGGCTCTCCCAATGCGTCATTGAACATCTTCATAAATGTATTTGGGTTACAGGTGCAAACAAAAACAGGCCCTGACGTACACCTAGGTCAACTGTATAGTCCCGATGTGTCCTAATTAACCAGTGTCCAGTATCCAAAGTCTGAATTTTGTACAAATCATCATCAGAATGTTTAGGTTACAGCTAAATTTCTAATTTAGCAAATTATAAAACATAATTGATCAACAAGGCAAATCCAACTTGGCATGACTTATTCGGCTAAACATCAGATTTCTTCACCAATAAATGCAACATCCCTACCATCAAGGCTTTGACACGCTAAAATTGCCCTAAAGTTGCAAATTGGCCTAGTTATCTATTCAAAAATGTACAAGAAGACTCTTTTAAGTTCAATCTGGGAACATTTCCATACTGTAAGAATTAGCTACACCTTATTTTATTCAGGAGGACGAATTTTTATTGCTCTGAAGGTATTGTAACTACAAGGTTACAACGTTCTAAACACGATGTCTACTTAATCGAAAATAGCCCTTCACACGTATTTTCACCCCTATTGAGCATGACCTTCAGATTGAAAACCCGAAAATGATTTGGCTATTTTTACCTCATTTTCACAGAAAACAGTTCTTGTACTTTTTTTGTTGACCCGAGATGCGCTTATCCGCGCTTCAATTATTAAAGTAAGTTCAATTATTGATGCTAACGATGACTATTATTTTCTAAGATCGATGGGTATGGCATTTATAATAAACTTCAATTTTTTTTTTTTTTGAATAAGGCTAGGAAACTCAATATTATCTAGAGCAAAGTATTCATTTGCTGTTTTTTAGTAAGGAAACGATAAAATCCTCTTCCTCCATTGGATTAAAAGTTCAATAAAAAATCTGATCTATCAGAAGCACGAACTGACTTAAATATCTTTAAATTACTTCTGCAACACGTATTTTTATATCTTTCCAGACCATAAATTCACACACAATTTTTTTTTATTAAATAAAGTATTAGCTTTAATATATAAAAATAACACACTTCATGAGATGGAAAATACCATCATTGAGATATTCAGTGTGGAAATATTCAAATAAAATTTAAATCGGATCAATAACTTGTACGCTAGGATAACGTTATTGAAAAAAGCTGAAATATATTTTTTTTAGTGTCCGCCATATTTTACTAACCAGTAACCGATGCTTTTATATTCACTAAGTCAACGAGAAAAAACAACAGTCTTACTCATCACAAAAGCTGATAGCAGAGTTAAGAGAAAAAAAATTCATTCTTTATAGGATTAAGATAAAGTACATGTACAACATATCGAAAACTAATTGTCGGGGGAAGCTTAGGTTTTCCTGTTCAATAGCCTATAGCCATGAGAAGGTGTGAATACATTAGTATTCCCGATAAGTATGCATGAATTAAGAAGATTTGCATCACAAATTAGGAATTGTCATCTAATTGATACACGTATACTTAGAAACTGTCACATCCTGCATATATGAACAGACAGACTGAATTACCATTTTCTATTTTTTATTTGGCGTTCAGTAGCACTGTGTCATGGCACTCTTGATTCTTGACCAATGAAAAACGCAACAGAACCACCTATTTCAAGCCATAAAGAACAAGCAAAAAAGGTAGACATAAAATGGGACAAAGTAAAATTACTAATCAGGAATGCGGAAATAATACACGTAGGCCTACATAAACAAGCATGAATTATTTTATCCAAATGCATTAATGAAGATCTTATTGCTGCAAGGAAAACAATATGGATTTGCCTTTGTATCTTTGAGATAATGATAGATTACAGTAATACGCTCGTAAATGGATTATGGTTACCACGATTATAATTACTTTTAGTACGATAACGCCCTAAACAAATCAAAACTTGCTCTAAAAACAAAATCACTCATAAACAAAAAAACGTATTTCGTCAATGAAACACTTTCACGTATACAAGCCTATTATGTAAGTTTGTTTCCGTGTATGTAATTGCTTGGGAGCATGTTTCCAAACAGTTGTATATCCCACACTATATAGCGGTAATATATTGATTGGTGACAAAAAATGAACAAGTTTATTACTTAAGAAATGTTCTAATAAGCAGCCCCATGCTACATAGCTTCATAGTGTTTTTTATAAGTAAATAATATTCATTAGTTATTCGCTGAAATGAAATAACGGTTTTAACAATGTATTATAATGCATATATCATTTAATTAATTTATTGGTCACTGACACTGCTAACATATAGCTATAAATTTACAATGCGTTTCTACTAACGTGTACTTATGCCTCTACTATTGTTTGTTTCATGGAAAGCAAAGTCTCAAACTTGCTCAAAGAATGTTTTAATATGCAATTAAGGAATAAAAATTGAATAGTGTTATCCATTATATTTTTATTTTCACTAATAAATTTAAAAAATAAAAAGTATTAACATAAATAAAATTTGTCGGTTGGATAGCTTTCTCGTTGCCATGCCTTTACGGTCTAAAGACAATCTAGATTCTAGAGCAAGATTTCAAAATAAATAAATTTAGACTAAAAAGAAAAAGTATTACGAAATGTAATATCTATCATGTGAAATATATCATGAAGAAAAACTCATTATAAATAAAGCATTATTCTTTTACGAAATGAAAGCATGAGAACCTCATTGTTCATTACATGAACATGCCAAAAATGCACTCTTCCTGAAAATAATTTATCATTCATGCATCTCAGACAGTGAAAAAAGCAAGCTCACGAGTCACAGGTCAGGCCAGTAAAGATTCAATAATTTCAAACAATTGTTAGCTTACACAACTTATGTTACATTAGACCCGTGAGAAATAATATATATTAGTGGGTTATAAACAGTGCTGGCCTAAGCAGTGATTTTTTTTTCACGGTTTATCCGACAGTTTGTCTATCGTGTGTCATTATTTCGTATAATGGGCGGTTTTATAACAGTTAATAAAATACAATATGGGCTATGCCAATGTAAAGGTGCACACGCTGTCATTTTTAATAAGTAGATGTCAATGACTTACGAAGCCCACCTTCATTATTAACGGAATCAGAGATTCTATTTTCAGTGAAGATAGTTTCCCTTTAATAAAAAAGGGATGTACGCTACTAAGAGCTTAAATGAATTACACTGAACCGACAAATCACTGGACAGTGACGTAACTATGTATAAATAACCGGAAATATGCCTACTGTAAGAAGTATAACCACTGCTATAATGTAAAGTCGGTAAATCCCTCTCAAGAGCGAATTGGTTTGACAACTATATACACTTAACTGTTGTTGTCAATGAGTAATTTTTTCAAATGTCGTCTACTTTGGGCCTACTATCCTGAACAAAATATAGGAAATTAGAATAGTTCCGTATATGCTAACTAATTTTACTTACATGCCTCCGCCCACAGTCATAGCATAATTTCAAAGGAAGAAATATGCCAATTTCAAAAGAAACAAAAGGCTTGTAAAACCCTTATTGAGATAAGAGATATTATCATAACATTCATACAGAATGATGTATGTGATATATTCACTAATCATCATTAAAGTCATGTTGTTTATACCCATGTTCAATAATCATATTGTTTTGTCCCACGGCATGTGCTCCAAATAGATATCGTGTAACATGTAAAATCTAACCAAAGACTATTATTACAGAGAGTTGATTAAACCTAGCATGCTATAGCGCTAATTGAAATGATAATATCACCTCGCGTGTTCAATTTATGAGAAATTAAAAAGAGTACGCAGTGGCACACCATATCTTGATACCGTAAATGCGTTTTAAAGCAGGTTTTTCGTAAATTATAAAATGACCTAAATAGCTTATACAAGTTTTATATCGAAAAGTATGTTCGCGATATGAGGTTGGTTTTTTTTTTTACTTATAATGATATGATAAAAATAACATTGTTTAATTGGATAGCTTTATGTATTTTTCTATGATTTTCAATACATGTATTATGGGTCTGATTTCCTCCTAACTCCACCGGATGCAATCACTGATAGCTACCAGGTTATGCTGGAAAAGTGCCTCTATTGAGGCAGGAGAAAGGGTTAACGTAATATACACAAGATTAAACTGCTACTTGCAGATGATAACTGCATGCAGTTTTTAAACTCTAAAAACTTTCGAAATAAAGTCTGTAATGTTGATATGGTTCGCAAGTAACCGAAATTTAATTCACTTGTATACAGCTACCGTACCATGACGAGATACCGAAAAGTGAAATTTATTTTGCCAAAGCACGAAACGTCTATGTTAGTTATTTCTGGGAATTGTAAGGGTGTGGTCTGGTTTGTATAATTTAGAGATTAAAACCGAATGTTAATAAGTATAAGCGCAATTCACGGAACGATTAATTCAAGATTTACAAGGAGGAAAATGAGTACAATAACTGTATAATTAAATAATAAAAATAAGAACGTAATTCACTTTAAATAATAAAAAATGAACTGTTTTAAAACAATGTCACTGTCTAAGTAGCATTTCATGCTCTTCAAATAGAAATTCATTGTCTACGTATTTTCCTCCTAAAGTTCAGCTTAATTTACCTGAAGAGTTTTCCTCTAAAATTTAAATTCATGCAGATGTTCCATCTTGCATTTTTATCTGGCAAATCAATTCCACAACAGTTGTTATGTTTTGAAATTCCTATGTGAATTCGTTTAGTATTTCGAAATATATTCCCCACGTTCTAACTATAAGGACTTGTATGCTAATACTTTGAATGTCAATGACTCGGATCACTTTCCAACAACATCTTAGGTTATCTACGAGACTTCCTATAACAAAACAAGAATGGTGTCTGCTACTACAATTATGCCCCATTTGTCAAGTGAGATTTTTCAGGCTATATATAGTCTCATTTGGTTTTATCCCTCCTAACAAGTCTGCAATATCAGTAAAAACTTGTTAAATCGAATGACAAGATTAGGACCCCACAACATTGAGTAATCGTTCAATCACCTTTGAAGGGGTTCATTCCTGGTGTGACGACATTGTGAAGGCGGGTAGTCGATCAGAAATGCACAACACGACAGGTGGGAAAAAATGCAGACGTTAAAATTCAAGGAACTTGATTATAAAAAAAAATACAATTAAAAATCAAATTTCGAAAAAGGCAAGTTGAGCCTCCATAAACACGTTTAACCATGTAACACTTCCGTAATGTGTAGTGACCTGAAAGATGAATATTGACTACTACGGTGTTCGGATGGTATTTTTTAACCAAAAATGGTGGTCGAGGAAATACCTTCTAAACTTTCTATAAAGTGACCCTTTACACTTGACAACCTCTACCCACTGCATGGGCTCGACTTGGGAATTACTCTTATAACCTATACTGGATTTAAATTATGGTACCTACATGTGGGTTTCAGAAAGTGAAGTCATCAAGTAGGAGGAAGTAACCTAAGATAAAAATTCTAAAACGATTACTGTCCAAATATGAAACTACGAAAATCAGAAATCAGAATTATTTACAACTTGGTCGCTACGAAACACATCAATGCTATTTTGATATTTTTAAATCATTTCTTTTAATCAATACATTCTTTTAGTAAATACAATATTTGTGGCTTACAATAATATGTGCTGGCCTTAAAGCATATCTACTTTTGATCAGTCGATACCATTGCCCAATATTGGAAGAATGGGCTGAATTAGGCCTAGATACATTTTTTTGCATGATCACAGGGGGTATACTGCACCTACGGCAACATTATTCACTTACTGTATAATGTACATATACAATAGTCGTGGTGCCATGAAATTGGTTCAACGTTTTTGACTATAGCATAGGTGTGGCTTCTCAAGTTAAAATTAGGTCTATTTTGCAAGAAAAAAATAACTGCATAAAGCCTTATAGGGCTCTTTAAAACATAAGCCCCCTAGGGTAGAGCTTTTGAAATAAAAAACAGCTCTATATGAACGCACGTAACCTAAATTGTAGCTAGTTATATTTCTCATATTATATCGATTCCTTATTGCGCGGTTAAAGTAGTTTAAATTTAGGACTTCTAATAAAATTTAAGCTGCCTGCCGCCTATCAATTGCCACGCCTGAAGGTGAAAGTGCCGGATATTATTATTAGAGGAAAGTAAAAGTCAGCCACCTTTCATATCAAGGAAGGTATTTCATAAGAGTTGGCCCACATGTGCCTTTCATACCTCAGCTATCGCCATAAATTTGAAGGAGGGGGAAAAAAAGCAACATTTTTATGACTTATGAGCACTGGCCACTATTTATATTTCTGGAGGGCTATCCATAGATTATTATATAGGAAGGAGGAGAGATGAGATCTAGATAAAATGTGGGTTGTGAAAAGGGCGGTCGTAGGACTTTGCAACACTACCTTGCATTTTCAATGTGCTTTCATTTTTCATGAAAAGTAAGCGGGGCAAAGTGGGAGGCCAGTGGAGGCCATTGTCCGAAGTTGAACAAAAGCGACCCGGGTTCACTAACATTTCATTTTCGCGTATTTTAGTGCTCATTTGCACGAAATCTTGGCTGCTATTCGGGAGAAAGCTATTTGGATCGAACTGCATTTTAATCACAAAAAGATACCACTCTTCACGATCATGATACCAGGCATATTCACTTAAGTAGGGGACGAGGATGGGATGCATCGACAAGCTTGTATTATTTTTTTTAACAATATATTTTATAGAATAATCATTTAATAGAGCAAGTCGTGCCTCAAAGCAGCAATTATTTGCAATTCTATCGTGTCAGTTTTTTGTGTGGAAGGCACGATGGTAAGCGCTGATACACAAAATAATGCTAAAAAAAACTTTAGAAGCTAGGGTGACTGAGGGCCACGCCACGCCAAGCCCCTGAAAATAAATGATTTGAAAGTATCTTGATTTATTCATTGCAAAATCATCAATAATTGTCAAAATTCATTTTTCTAAAAACATTGCCTGGAAGCATTTTATAAAAAAAATATATTTTTGTAAAACTACTCACGTAATTTACATTGTAGTTTCACTTCAAGAATCACTAAACAATTTTCATGAAACGAACATTGCATTTGTTACGTTGTATTCTTTTTCAATAAGGGCATTCCAGATATAGTTGTCAAACTTTTAGATCTTAACCCTAACAATGTGGGGGTAAAAACCTCTTCAGAAAATTACAATCTATTTACAGACCATATTATTTATCAGCTTGATATCTGAATTAAAGAACAACTAATTTTTGATAAGAGCACAGATGTGAACGTGTTGTGCAACACATCATTATCTAATAAATACAAACGAAGGGATTTATAATTTGTAATTCCCAGCATTCTTAAGGGTCTTTCATCTTTTACATGACTTTACATTCGTGATTTCCCATCCAAAGCTAAGAATGCCGACCTGTAGAACAAACACTTTTCGAACGAAAAACTCGATTAAAGCTAACTTATTGTATTAATTAACCTAAGTTAAGTGCAGGTAATTAATTGTCTTACCAGTAGTGTGTAAAAAATGTTTTATTACAGGTCAGTCACACGAAATGGTTGTTATCGTGGCTTTTGAGTCACACAAGTACTTTCACGCATAAGTGCAATTACTAGACAGTCGCTAAACAACTCTGAATAAAGCACATCTTTTACTTTAAATCAAGTTTCTAAAACGACCAAAAAAGACACATCCAAACCTCCTACAATTAAAATGGAAAAATAGTGCGTTGGAGTTAGTTCCAGAATTCCCATTAACGTAATGCAAGTTAAGCCAATTTTTTAAGTCTGCATAATTGCAGCCGTTAATTTTGCATGTTTTACTAGAACATTATAAGAACCTCAGCGTGGGCAGTTACCACCATTTTTCGCTTTAAAAAGAGTAAGTTTGATAAAACCTGAACTATAAATAAAGAAAATATTCCTAGAAAGAACATTTTATAAAGATTTGCACGAGAGCGCTGTCACTGATAAGACAGTAACTGCGTAAAGCACGTTCTGGTGAAAAATTCTGTTTTGCATAAGCAAAATTCATGAACTAAATTCTTAAAGATGGTTTGTGTTTCAGTCAAATCACATGCTTATAATTATCTGTTCTGTCCTACTTATGATCACAGATATAGTGTAGGCTCACAGCAGAATATATTTAATTCAGTAGTTAGGACAACATTCAGTACTATATTTTCTTCACGTTTCAAATCACTCACATAGATATATGAATAGTACGTGCCACCCAATTGTGGCTTCACCTATTAACACAAACTTGTCAGACCGAAGTTTTAAGATTTATAATGTATCTGGAAAGGGAGTACAAATGTCTATTTTTGAGATTTCAAATTAATTTCTGTTTAAAAGTAAATGGGTCTGTTTTCTGTCCTTAAATTTCCCATTTTGGATTTGCACGAGTAGCGATGCATATCAAACCCACCAATATCACGAATGAACCAATAATATGTAGTTCTAGTTTCCAGTTGTTTAGATAACTGAATATAAATTCGTATTTCTTGTTTCGCCTCTATTTCCATTCCAATAACGTCATCACCATCACGGGCTATAGCAACAAGGAGTAGTGCTTACTTTTTTGGGCCAAACTCATGTCTTCTGAATAGATTGGCATTGTTTGCTACCTTATATATCAAAAGAAATTGCATCGGGGGCAAGTTTATTATCAGATTCTAAGTTGCTATAGAAATGCATTATACATCAAGTACAATGTAAGTCAATTTTGCAGAAAAACTTCTGTTCAAAAAAGTTTCACGTAGGCAGATGAACGTAGCGATTTACTCGGAATTCGTTACCCATAACCGAATGTGACAAATATTACAATAAAAAGTATTACAATTGATAATTGAATGAAATCCAAAAATGTGAGGACTACAGCAAATATTTGAGAATGAAATCAGTTTTTTAGAAGCCTGGAAATAAATGGGTCAGATATTCAAAGAAGTGTTGCAGGTCTTTGTATTTCTTGCAAAAGCAATACGTCATATGCATATTTTAAATCCTGAAATCACGTCAAATCGTGTGTCGTTATGCTTTTGGTATGTAAGCTGACACAGTTCGTATTTTGGCAACAATTCGATACACATGCCATCAATTTTATTAATAAGGTTGATAGAAAATCATGCAGCTACTTCTATGGGGCAATGTTACACTGTTCAATCATTGTCACGTTTGAAAGCCGAAATTCCATTGCCACACTAAAGCTGATAAGTATCAAGTAACACAAAATGTATAGCGCTGTCTACATGGCTAACATGTGAAATAAACAATGTGTTTATGAAACATGAATGCCAAAAATCCAATAAAGATAAATTTCGCATACATTTTCAAGGAACCTGAACTTTAGTATACTGTAGGACTGTCTATGCATAATGTTGTCTAACCCTATTTTTATGGTTTAAAATTAGAATTCATGCATCTCAACTAAGTAATCTGCGAGTTATACATGACATTAATCCGGTTTAAAATTCACCTTTTTGGTCATCATACTAACTAACGATCTGCCAACACATAAATTTAAGGCTTAAGCAGACAGAATTCACGTGGGGGTCAGTAACACATGTTTGTAGCGGGGTTAAAAGTTACCTTATACCCATTGCGCTAATTTTTATACCATATATTATGAGGAAAGAAAGTGTATTCTGCTCAATCTCTAGGAATTCCGACCGGGTTATACACTTTTGACCCTTTTTAGGAGGGGGAGGAAATTGGGATAAAAATGCCTGGCTCTTTAAGTATATTTACACCAACTCGTTTGGTCAGTATTAAAATTATGCAAATGCTATCATTATTATACTTTTACTTTCCTAATGGTGCTTTTTCCAAAGAGTATCCATACTCTTCCTTATCACCATTGCCATGTTTTTAAAGAGTTGTTACCAACATATCAAGGATGATTTTTCCACATGTAGATCTAATCAACTGCTCTTAATTTTTAGTTTCCGAAACTGATACTGTCAGAATAAAATATTGCAGCTAAATCAAGTTTATTAAAACAAAGTCTGATAAGTCTTGTGTGAGTTGATAGGAACAATAAGCGACATCTCCTCAATTTTTATTCAAGTTGTTTTTGATTAAAGAATATGTATACATTATTTTTGTATTCTACTTTTAAATATTTCAGTTTCGCCATCAGTTTACCACGAATATAGGGCATTATATGACTCGCGCAGATATGAACCTTGCAAATAGGAATTTAACTAGGCCCACATGAAATTTAACAAACCCTCGATAATTCCGCCCATGAAAACCGTCCAACCCTAACTTCATTGTTGGTTCAAATCGTTAATTTGATTCGTAATGTATTGCCAGTGTTATATAGCTAACCTAGATTTTATTGTTTGCGTGAAACTTAGTTACGTTTGATGGCTTCCAATGACATTCATATAAGTTACTTTCTCTTACTTATTGACAGAATTGTTTTGTCTTAAAGAAGAATAACGTGCGAAACAAAAACAAGGTCGAAATTTCACAACAAAATATAGGACTTAGCAAAACAAAAGCAATGAATACTTATATTGAATAGTTCTTTGCATGAGTGCTTAAAGAAAATTCGCCTTGACGATTCGCATGACATATATCAGTATTTATTTACCTGCCTATTCTTTTTATTAAAACGTTATGTTCAGATCCGACTTCTAACAAATCCCCCTTACATTCATCGCTTATTATAACTTCAATCTCTTTGTTATATTATACATCTACGCTTGATAGCAATTTAGATATATTGCAGTTCCACACTATACTATAAGTACAATATTTTAGATTATATACAAACAAAAAAGGTTTTAGTTGTTGTTGCAAAAGGTTGCATCATTGGTAAATTTGAAGTACAAGATGGTATTGAAATGATTTCATTTTAAAGGAATCCAGTAACCCAAATCAGTCAGTAGTTCGATATGCATAATTATTACGAAATGTAACATTAACCTAAACAAAATCAGTTATGATCAGTGATTTATTCCTTTAAAATGAGCAGAATCAATTGTTTGGCCTTAATCCTAGCCTTTTAAAGTAATGATGGACTCGTTTGATAGTGTTAATCGAGCCAGAATAATAAAAAAACGCCACAATTTAAAAGTGTATAATCGTATCGCTCAAACGTCTATAGTCAGAGAGGTACTCATGGTACTTTTATATAGAAAAAAAATCGTTACTAGAATTATTTTACAACTACTGTGGCAACTAAAACCACAAGCACGACATAGAGGGGATCTAAGTTTGTATAACTGAATAATATTTCTGTTTTTTGGGGAGGGTTTCCAAACAGTGTTTCTGTGTCTGCGGTGTCTTTATTATAGTGTAAGAATATAACTTGTATTGTAGTTGGCAAGCTTTCGATAACATTTTAAATTTATACGTACTGTAATTATTTAACGAACTCCACAATTATTGAGGTCAAATGCAGGAAGGGCTGAGGATAGAAGGGCACAGTAAATATGAAGATGAGGTTAGAAAACCATAATCGTGACAGATGTTTAAAGGAACAAACGTAGCATTTGACTGGAAATAATTTTTTTAAAACCTCGCAAAATTATAGTTACGCTAGTCGATACTATAATGGGTATTTTCCTTGAATTATAAAATGCACAAAGAATGAGTTCCTTACATTTTTATTCCAACCCAAGGATAAGTGAGAAACACCCAGACTGATAGTTTATCGATGCAACTATTTCAAATATTGACAAATTGTCTATCTTATTAAGGAGCTATTACGGTCGCCAACAGTGATACTTGAGCAACATGTCAAGACTGCATTTGTGAAATTATCTGTTTGGAAAAGTTTCCAAATCATCTTATCAACGTTTAACATGTGTTTGGATACATGTTACACGAGTCTGTGTTCGCATGACATCGCTCGAATCTGTTTTCGTGAAGAAATATAATTCTTTGATGAGTTGGAGTGGACTATGCAATTGTCAAAACAGATAAAACTTAACTTACTTAAGCAGTTATCATTAAACACGAAGTTAGCTATTGATGACTGGTTTAAATAACGAAATCTAAAATGATACTGCTTTTAGAAGAAAAAAACCTTATATAGAACAACTATTGTGATAGCCATACTCGCTCATTTCCGTTTTCAAGTTAAATTAACAATGATTTGAAAAAAGTCAATTAAGAAAAACAACCTGGAGGAAACGAGTCTAACGTGTGAAATCGGTGATTATCTATTAAGGAAATGTCATTTTAGTCTTATTCTTTCCCCGTTTAGCATACTGCAAAATACTATTTGAGGACATTACATATAATGAATAGCAAGAACGCCTATGGTCACACGCAAAACCGTTGAATTCAACAGCTTTTCGCTGCATAGAGATACTAAACGAAAACGTTGTTCCGGCCTTTTGCACACGAAGATATATAATGATTACGTGAAAATTCAGAATAAAAAAAAATCAAAATCTTTGTATGTGTTGGCCTGCATATGCCATGCTGAGATTTCACAGAGAACGCTTCCGCGTTACTTCGTATTCCCTCTATTGTGATGGTTAAACACAGTTATGCGGTAATTATATTAGTTAACTCTCTATAGAAATGTAATTGCATTTGACGTTTTTTGTCCGCCAAGTTTCGCAAAATTACTCGTTCGTTTACTCTTATCCTTTCAATATTCTTCTAAGCAAAACAAAAACAATTTAATATGCGTGAGAAACGGTGAGAATAGTTTCGTAAAGCAACATGAAATCGCGTCTCAAACTTCAAATTTCTCCAGGCATGTCTTTAAAAATGTAGTACATCGTACTACATAGATATTAGGCTAACACACGTCTGCATCACGTTCCATTATATTGAAAACGAAAAGTGGTCAGTTTTCAAAGATCATGAATAATAATTTGTTGTCAATCAGGTCAAACATCGAAAATTACAGAGTCGATACAGCTTTTAAAGGTTCATTAAAATTCAAAGCATTATGGGGGAAAGCTTTTATGTTACTTTTTTGCGATGTAAAAGAAAAAATAATAACAAAACCTGCAAAACTCAGCGTGTGCAAAGCTTCCATAAGTCGAGCAAAATTACTTGAAAATCGATAAAACTCAAATGTACAACAATTACAGTAAATGTCCATTTGCATGGCATTAAATGATCTGTTTATGATGCCGGTTTGCAATTTAAGCTACAGTTCTCAACGTTAAAGCAATTTGAATAGGTACTTATTGCAATTTCTTATAATGTCCAGCATAAAGTTCATGCTGGATTCAAGGGAAAATACCACATTTTAATTTTATTCATACTTTTATTTTAAAATGAAAAAAACTATCAAAAAGAGCCATGTCAATAACATTTAACTTTTGAGTATATCTGCTCACCGAATAATCACCTTGTGCACGCAGGTTGCATGCATACAGCTCATTCATGGTTGCTAGCGACCTGGAAAATCAGGGAAAGTCATGGAAATGATTAGTGGTCAGGGAAAGTCAGGGAATAGTGCACATTTCGGTGATTTGTCAGGGAAAGTCAGGGAAATTATTACAGATGCAGTCTGGTAGCACTGTGCTATCTGTGGCTGCTTGACTCGTGGTGACATTGAACTAAAATTAAGAATTTGACAGAGGAAGAAATAGACCACGAATTACAGCAGCTAAAGAAGACAAAACGACAATTGTAATTTGTGGAGAGGCCGATTTCTTCAAATTTAATAAAATTGTTTGCAGTGTTATTTTTCTAAAATGCCTTTAATTATATTAAAGATGTAAACTGGTTAAACCTTATTATAGTAAGCTTTTATGAAAAATGATATATTTGATCTGGTAAAATGGCTAACTTTGGTCAGGGGAAAAGGGGAAAGCTTTGGTCAGGGAAAGTCAGGGAAATTAGATTGCTAATTTTGGTAGAAATCCTGTCATTTGTAAAGATAAATGTACATAAACATGTCAAAAGGTGCTTTAACACAACGTGGTCATATTTATAGACATGCATTCTAACTTTAATCTCATCAAGGTATTAAATTATTTGCAATACCTAAATGTATTCTGTCAAATAATAAATCGTGTGAGAAACATGTTGTTATAGTAACATTTTATCATAAGTTCTGAACAAGTACAGTGTAGATTAACAGTGTTGATTAACATGTTAATCGTTTGTCTCAATTGGCTCGTGGTGTTTTACCATGTAACGTTAAGATAAAAAAGGCAACACGCAATGCATGAAGAACAAGTAAGTTGAAATTATAATACCGACTTTCCTGGTCGAATATTTTGGCAGAAACAAAAAAAAAACTGTAAAAAGTATATAATCGCATCATTGAACAAAAAGTTTTAAATTCTAAAGCAAAACATGTGGAATAAATAAAATTGGTGTGAAATGCTTACTTAAACGTCCATTAAATTTGAAAATATCCCCACGCTTATCGTGATTATAATGGCAAAAAAATCATCTGAATATTTAGCTAACAACAAATTCACAAACATTAAAAGAAAATGTTGAGGAAAGAAATCGTTCAGGAAGTGTTTACAAAGCTTTACCCACGCTTAAAAGCAGGTTAAGCTTAAGATTAGTCTAATAGATGCCCAATTTATACAATTATACCTTCTGATGTACATTACAGATACCGTCTATGTTTTAATACCTGATAAAAACAGTTAAAAATAAAAACATTTTCATTTAATAGTCAAGATTTACTTGATTTTTCGGGGTTAATTAACAATGTGCTAGTTAACAAAACAACGAAAAACTTTAAGAAAACTTCAACAAGTAGGCTAAACAAGCATTGCTAGTTTTTCTTTAATACAAGTTGTGCATGTGTGTTTATTTTAGAACAAAAATAATTGTAGTCAACTGCAAACGTGTTTAATGTGGGCATTCACTTACAACATATCTTTTTTTTTGTTACTTAGGGGTGCAGCCACCATATTCTTTACACGAGAATATCAGGGTGCCACCGGTACAACATACTACAGGGATTGAATCCTTTTCGTCTCTGGTATATGCCATCCAATCAAACGTCTCGGATTCAAGCCTCCATCATAACCCAATACCACCAGTGTCGCCTTTAAACCTGCAAGCGTCATCTCAACAACCACAAACATCTGCAACATCATCTTCAGATGGTAATTCTTCACAGAATATACCAATACCTGTTTACTATCCTCCGCTCCATGTGTCCCACGTAGACGCCCTCGTGCCTCAAGACACAATCCACCCATCAGAAAATCCTCATCAGGAAGTAGTTCCTCCTCAACCTTCACCTAACGAATCTGTTGGTGGTGTCATCAATCAAGCATCACCCAATGGCGCTGAAGATACCCAAACTTCAAATGTAGAAACTCTTGTCGCGCCTTTCGACGATAAAAATGATGAAAATCCATTAACACACACGGTGACATCCGATCATTCACATCCAGCAGAATCTTTAGTGTCATCTCAAATTGAGGGAAATTCGAGTACTTCCTTAAATACTGACTCTGCAAACGGTGGGGATCATCCGAAAGATGATTATCATTACGAATATGATAATATTAATGTGTATGATGATGGCGACAGTGATGTCACAGCATTATACCAAGACAATGGACACGAGGAACGACTCGAAGAAGTTGCAGTATCCACTGAAGAAGACACTTATTCCAATGTAGAGGCAGATAGCTTTACTGCCCAAGATGATAGTTTGCATAGTTCTAAACAAATAGATGGCACCATTCCATCTGTAACAAATGAAAGTAGCGCTGACAGTACTTTGATAGCAAACGATCTTTTCAAAGATGATTCGTTAACCAGCCATAATAATAGTGAAGGTGAGGATTACTATTCGGAAGTGGTTGATGGATCCATAACAGAGCCATCGCTAGAGTTATTGGGAAATTCCCTGGAACCCATTGGAATGCCCACCTCGGAACATATTGTGACTGTCACTCCTCCAACGATTGTTGAAGGTGCAGAACATGTGGATTATTATTTAGATTACAATGATACGCTTCCATCCGAATCAACGATTAATGAAGGTGAAGACGGTAATCACGATATAAATTATGATTACTACGATGGACAAGAGCCACATTCTAAAACTGAAGAAAATACGGGGAATTCAGAACAACAGCCAGATCAAAGCCTTCATGGGGATGATCCATTACTGGATGGAAACGAAAAAGTGCAAGAAGTATCTGTTTTTGATGCCGACCAAGATGATCCATTGGCAGATACGTCTTCGAGCCAACTAGATACTTCACGTCAGGATAGTCACCAAGTTGGATCTGAAGTTCTCGAAATTCAACCAGAAATTCCAGAAGATCAACCAGAAGAGGATGTTTTCACTACTACAACAACAATTGCTCCCAAAGCTGGGGGTTCCGTATCAGTTGTTTCATATACTGATTCCGAAGTTGATTATCAAGCAAAGGCACAACAACAATTAAAAGAGCAGCCAATAAATGGAGACGTCCACTCCGTTAACGAGGAATCTGATATCCCTACTACAACAACCACAACGTCCACAACAGCACGGCCTACCAGCTCTGCAAAGTCTACAACTCCACGAGGATACGCTTATGCTCCAAGAACTGTACCTAGTCTTTATTCAACAACCACAAAAGCAGTCACTACGCAAAAAACCACTACCACAGCAGCACCCGTTACGACTCGTAGTACCACCGCGTTGCCAACAACGTCAACATCACAAAGTCCATTGCAAAACCCAAGTGCCAGTACTTTCAGCGGTATTGAAACTGGCGATTCTGATAAACTTAAAACAATAACTGACACGAGCTTCACTGTTAATGACTCTCACGGAAATTTGGAGACATCAAAAGAAGATTCAACTACGCAACACTCGACCGCACCGAGTATGGTCGATGATGTTCATCCTGAAGAGAACACAGAACCTATGCCTCCGACAACAACGTCAAGCCCTACACAAAGCATAGTGGACGTTATTCAATCATTAAATCTACCTGAGCCAACACTTTTTGGTGAAATGCCCATTATAGTTAATGACGATCATTTAAATATCCCAGCACCTAATATTTCAGAGCCCACAGATGTTTTTCAGAGTGAAGATAAAGTTTCTACTGACAATGGAGAAAAATCACATATTGTACATGATGAAAACATAAAAACAACACCAATCCAACCTCATCCAATAACTTCTACACCTACATCAAGTGAAATCTCTGAAGTAAAAGAAAGCAGTCCCAAGGATGTAGCTGTCACAAGTATCGCTGAAAGCATAGAACCTATAATTTCAGCAGCAGATGCCATATTAACTGAAAGCAGTCCTGTGTATAGTACTGTACTTCCGGAATTCGTTCAAAGCACAACAACCCAGAGCAAAGCCGAGGGTCCTGAAGCATCTTACGAACACGCTGCTGCCGACAACGTGAAAAGCGCTTTTGATGCCTATTCCAGTAGTACCAGCACAACTACCAGCAAACCTACTTCAGCAACTACAACAACTGCCTCAACGACTGTTACTTCTAAAACAGAGTTATCAAATACAACTGCAGCGATCAAAGAAAATCAAGGTGATGTTGGTGCTCCAACTGAAAGCGTACCTCATGCCTTGTTACCTTCTGGATTTTCAACTGAAGAACCCGTTTCTGTAGTTTTGGTACCACTGAAATCAAGGAATCTATCTCGGGGCAGGAAATTAGGGAGCTTATTTGATCAGATTTTCGAAAGGCAGAAAAAGACAAATAAAACAGAGACCATCGCCATTGACCCTGCTATTAAAAACATAACTGACATTATTGTAAGCAAAACAAATACATCAGTAGCTGATGTGGCTAATACCACGGCCATTCCTGAAACCTCCGCAGAAAATGTCACTGCCTCGGAGCCTGCAACCACCAAACCTCCCGTAAACTTATTGCGGAGACGTTTTCCGACACTATCCAGAAAGCCGTTCCTTTCTTCAAGAGCACCTACTGCAACACGAGCTCCTTTTAAGATAAATCCACGAAAAACGTCTGATATCCTCAAGCAGGCTAGAGTGACTTTAAAACCGATTGGACGTCGTACGAATCCACATGCAGAATATCCATCTGATCCAGATAATCGACCTGGTGAAACCACAGAAGCAACACCACCAACAACGACAACAAAGCGAATTGTTACCACCTTATCACCATATTTCCTGTGGGGTCAATCTGTGGAAGTGGCTTGCACTCTTAGGATACATGACGGAGTGGAATGGTCCCAAGATTTCGAAGACCATAGCAGTCCCGCATATCGAGATCTTTCCAACGACATCGGAAAAGAAGTAAGAACAAACTTTGCATCTATAAATTATGAAATATGTTGTTGTTATTATTTTGAATCGCACATTCTTGATTCTGCCAGACAAACATTACTGTTAATTAACCGGTATCCACATTTTGATGAATTCAACAGTTCATTCGAATTCAAATATTAACATCTCTCAAATATTCAAAAGAGAAAAATTGAAAGTTAAGTATGTCTAGAATTACAGTATATTTACAGAACAAATGTTTATGTAAATTAATATGAAAAAAAAATTGCAACCCCAAAACGAAAAAGTATGTCAAGTACAAATTAGCATTTCTGTACAGAATGCATATTGGATAAATACGAATAAGTTGTTGATGCTTTAAACTGTTTGCTATAATAATCAGGCATATACTGTATTTTTTAAAAATACCACTTTCTAACTTTAACTTTACTAAGAAAATCCTTGAACTTTTTATGCCATTTTCATGCATTTTCTAATCTGAATTGCCGACAGGCAATTTATTCGAGGGAAAATTTATCAGTGGGAAATGTGTCATAGATTAGCCACAATGATAGCTCTACCGTTTATCATGGACAAATTGACTAATGGCATAGGTGAAGTAAACCAGCTTTTCAAATATAATAACCCTATTCACAAAAAATAAAAATTGTCGTGAGAAAAGTCAAGCAGAGCAAGCATTGTTAATGAAACATTAAAAAGTGAAAAGCTAGGTCACACAACTAGGCCTGTGGTCATGTCATCCTCAACCGCAAAGTAAAATCTAAACCAAAACACTGGCTATTTCAGTAATGCATGAAATGCGCATAAAAATTCATTATCCTTAAAGAGGATTTATGATATAAGATAACTCATGCTCATAGAATATTTGTGTTATTTTAAATTCGACATGGGATATTTAACAATTATAGTAATAAAATCACTACCCGTAACATATTCGTCCCAAAAAGCAGATTATTATATAACAGTAAAACACAAAATAGTAAATAACAAGCTTTTTGAATTGGAAATCTAGGTCTTTCAGATTCACAGAATAGCAATAATAGCTTAGTCTTTTAAGATATATTGCCTTACACAATGAAGTCAGGGAGACTGTAAGCTATCAAATGCAAATAGAGCACAAATATGCAACTATTACAAACTGATATTGTGATATTCAGACCTAGGCCTGGTTTTTTTAACTAGTTGAACAAAAAAGTACAAGGAACCTATTGATCTGTTTCCTTTTTTTGTGTAAGACGATGATCATTCTAAGAAAGTGCATTTTCACAAAAGCGAAATAATACAATGATAGGAATCATAAACAAATATATTCCCCAAAAAAACCTTCTTACATCGATAGCTGCATTCTTTATCATTACAATGCATAATAATCATACCTACAGTATTTTAAACGTATATCAACCTAAGCAGACATCAATATCATTTCACCATATTTCACAACTATTTCAATTATTTGTATTGGTGCAAATATTCCTGCAGTGTCTTAGTAACCTAGTTGATTACAAAAATAGGGGGTGTTTCCCAGGAATACCGTCACGGTTTAACAATAAATATTGTTGAGTATTTTTCAGTATTGCTTAATATGCTCGTCTCAAGGTAATCACAAATGCATGACAAATCCGGAATGGAGGCAAATTCAGCATAAATTAAGTAAAGGCATAATGCATACGCATTATGCCACACAATTTGTCCACATGTCCTAATTAGAAACACATTTCAATTTATTGTTAGGAACTACCAGGTACAAATATGATGATTTGGGGCAATGCAGTAAACAAAATTCTTCAATATTTAAAAAAAAAATATTTTCTACTTCAAAATAAAATCACGATGAACTATCAAGTTTTTCATAACATTCAAAAATACTTAAAGTCTTGAAACCATTGACCTGCTGACTTTAATAGATCAGATTTATGAATTTGTGCAATTCGTTTGGTAATGGAAAAACTTAATGTTGTATTCATACAAAACTGATTGTATTTCTGTAAATATCAATGACTACTTCAATGAACACTATACATATCTTTCACAAGAAACATCACTGGCCTACTTTTCAACGATTCAAAATAATTAACATTGATGTATCTCCATAGAACAGAGTACGTATATGTCCTTACACACAATATATTTTCATTTCATTGTAACACAATGCAATTTCACATAACAGCAGTCCCAGAAGTGTTCATAAACACTTCAGAAGAAACAATGCTAATGCTTTCCTTTCAATTTTTTTCCAGTTGGATGCTCTCTTCAGGAGGAGCGATTTTGGGAACCGTTACAAAGGAATACAAATCGAGGGATTTAGGTAAGAATTTGTGAACAGATTTAGATGTAATAACAATAGATCATTAAAGCATTACAGGTTTTATTTTTAGAAAAATTCCAAGTTTTTTATTATTTTGGGTGTGGGCATCGAAGTGTAGCCTACTTCACGTACCAAATCCAACACAGTGACCACAAAATACTTTTTACAAGTGATTTTTTTCCCGTCCAATGGCACGAAGTTACACCCACACTTTCTTTATTTCCTCCGCCTATTAATTTAAGTAAATACGTCCAAACAAAAAAAATCACCCATTTCCATTGTTAACGAGCACTGAAAATGCACGTAGTCATGCCAAGCAAAAAGTGAAAAACAACCTGGATAATTTAAAGCTAAATATGAAATGATAACGTACTCACGCATGACAGTTTAATTCAATAATAGCAGTAAACTATATAACAGAAGTGGCTATAAACTAAACTAAATCTCGGCCTATATTTCTGCATGATTATAAACTGGCGCGGTTTTAGAATTTAATGCGCTTAATTGCATGTATTTATATACGTTTTAATAAGGCCTTTGTAGCTTGAACGATTAAAAAAAAAATAGAAAAATAATAAATAATAATTTATAATTCTTTAAATTTCAACATAAATATGCCTTGGATGATGCTATCCAACATTTTCGTCGGACTTAATTTTTTTCTTATTTTTAGTCGAGGAAGTGTTATTGTGGATTACACTTTGTATCTTACTGAGGAAGACGACCCAGTGGAAACACCATTACTATGGGAAGCTTTAAGTAAAGCACTAGAAAATGGAACAAACATGGGAGCTTATACAGTAGATCCAGGAAATCTAAGTTTTGAAGGTAATGTAGCATAGGGCCTACTAATGTTTTCTCAATTTTTTTTATACATTTTAATGCATTAAAAGTACCAGTCACATAATAGAACTTTAAAAAACCTTGCAAAATATGAAAACAGGGTGTTGGATTATGAATTTTTTTACAGTATCCATTCTAGCTAATCTTATTTGTAACTACATTAAGTGTAACTACATTTTTAATTAAAAAAACTAGTTGCCATTAGACCATTTGTTGTCTAAAATGAGTTCAAATCAAACATTGTTATTAAATTTGTGTATGTTATACAAATAGCGTGCTTAAAATTTATTAAACCTGGAAACATAATTATTTTAATTTCATAAAATTAAAACAATCCAGGTGTTGGTTTTCTTAAACTTGACATTTTAAATTTAAATTTAAAATAATGGGAACAAATGAAATATTTGAGAATAGTAATGGTATTAACACCAGTATGTATGCTACTGTCATTTTAGCATTTTCTAGTATGTTAAGTGTAAGATTAATTTACCACTTTTATAACTGTAATTTTTGTTCAACAGTTATTCGGAAGATAACTCCACCACCAGAAATCCTTAACGACGGTCTTCTTCTCCCTCACTGGGCCATTGCAGTAATAGTAATCGCTGCAGCCTCACTATTATTCCTCATTATATTGTGCTTAGCTTTGGTACGGCAACTTGCTCATTTACTTTTCTATCATGAACGAATGTCAAACCCTTTTCTGGCATAATCAAGAATTCTGTTTGGTTCCAGACACGAAATAAGCGTGGAGTGAAACGAAAATATGCCAACGTTCTAAAAGAAGGATCAATAGCAGATAGAGCTAAAGATTGGGACAAATCCGCATATGATAACTTAGGAGCATCGAGCAGCATTTATGACATCAATGATACATGGGATGAGAAAAAGTTAAAACAGGTAAGTGCTAACAAATGAAACACGAACAAAAAAAATGCATACACTTAACCAAACTTATGGAAAAGTGCAACACTCGTGCTGCTAGATACTAAATTGGAATTTTTTTTTTTCCAGCAACAACGCAGTTACAATAATTACAACTTGTACAGCGTGCATCCCCCAAGCACTGGCTCGGGCCACTATGCACCAAAAAGTACTGGCTCAGGCCATTATGCACCAAAAAGCACCGGATCTGGGCAATACGGAATGAAAAAGAGTGCGAGTCAGATGTCCGATCACTTTCCACCGGAAGACCCATACAGTCAGGGACGATATTATGACAGTTGGCGAAGCGATTGGTCGAAGAGCGCACGAGGGAGTTCCAAGCCTCCTGATTATGACACGACCTTTTAAATAATCTTTTTTAAATTCGGGAAATGGCTCCATGAGTCTGTGCTGCCTGTTTTCACTGGCTGGCGGTGTATGGTTAATTACTCAATTTCTGTGGGGAAATTCGTTGGTGTTAGCTGGATGCCAACAACGTTTTATTGGCTAAAAAGGTATCCATGGGGTTCGAGGTATCTTTAAGAGCGGTCCGGGGAGGCTGACAAGTATGCCACTCATTTGTTAAGTTTACTGAAGCTATTTTCTATTACTCTTTGTTAAAAGATGACATTGAACATTCTGAGGTTCTCCTAGTATGCTGGATGCGAGATTTGTGCTGGTTTCTGTTTTGCTGGGCTTAAATCTTTAGTTTGACAAATTGGAATTGCATGTATAGAACGCACATTTGCTCAGAAAGCAAAACCCCGTACTTGAAATTAATGTTAGCATCACTTGGCCACTACCACAATTAAAGCAAATTGAAGGATGAAAACATGAGGGTTCAGACTTCTTAGGAATATTGATTTCTGAAAACTGCCACGAATTCCTGTTGTGATCTGGTAATGTATTTAAAATGTACTGCCATACTTGCTTCACTTTTATACTAGCCATCAGGAAATTCAATTCTTTCATGAATCTATGCGTTTTACTGCTTTGTTCATAGCAGCTTGTAATTAAAGAAAAGGACTCGATTCGTTTTTGGGTATGCGGATTTTTAGATTTGAAAACTGTTTTGGTCTGGGGTGGTCACAATAACCTTTTAAATTTACACTGTCTTTTACATGATAATAGGAATTAATACTCTACAGTGGCCCAATTGATATTTATTAAGTGATATTTAAACGATAAAATGGAAAGCTAGAAAAGATACTCCACTAATTATGTTTTAAATTACCAGTTTTGTTAATGGCACTGGTCTGCATAAGCAAGACGCGCGTTTTTATGTTTTAATTGTTGCAAAAGGAGCTCCATTCTTGCTAAGCGTTTTCCTTATTTGCATTTTGCAATTATATAGGGAGAGTGTGATAAATGTGCTCAACATTTTGTAAGTATTACAAACCATTCTAGATACCATATATTCAATAACTGCATTATACAATAATAATGATGGGTTATCTTCCTGAACAATCAATGCATGATAGCCTTTATAAGTAATTAGCTATATTTTCAAATATCCTGATAAATGACCCATCATTCGAAAATTGTAATTCTGTTATCAAAAGATAGTATACTTTGAAAGGTTTTGATACCATATGTTCAGCAAATTCTCACACTCTTCCTGTATATTATTTTGTATGAACTCAAGTTTTTGAGTGATATGTATGCTCATCATGTATTATAGTGTTCTGAACAAAAAATAAACATTTGTGTGATTACTGGTTTTTGCTACAATTTATTACATATTTTAATCATACAGCTAATGCCCACTATTTTCTTACTCCGAAGTGATATTTTTGGGCAATGAATTCAAAAACCGCAAGCTTCCTTTCTCTTTTGGTACAGCTCTAAAGGTTTCCACACCGTTTAGATATGGCCTCAAAACTTCAGGGATGACAACAGAACCATCATTTTCCTGAAAAGTTTCTAATATGGCAATGAGCATCCTTGGAATAGCACAGGCAGTACCATTCACAGTGTGGGCATGTTTGCTGTCTCCGTCTTTTCCTTTATACGAGATATGTAACCTTCTACTCTGGTAATCGGTGCAATTCGAGCAGCTACTTATTTCTCCATAGTTTCCCCGCCCTGGCATCCATGCTTCAATGTCAAATTTTCTAAAGGCAGGTGCCCCCATGTCACATGGTGGCATATCGAGCACTTGAAAATGGAGACCCAGGGCTGAAAAAATCTCCTTTTGTATACTTAAAAATTCTTCGAGAAGAGTATCGCTTTCGTTGCCTGTCTCGGCAGCTGTTATTCCAAACATTTCCACTTTTGTAAAATGGTGAACCCTTGAAATTAACATTACATTAAAATTAATTCACACAAACATAATGAATTTGTAGATGAATGAATGGAGTTCACCTGGCTCACCGGTAAATTCCTTTATCTTGGGTAATATCTGATACTTCAGCCCTGTAGCAATTGCTTACTGCGACTAGTCGAATGGGCGATTTTAAATGGGGCAGCACTTTATTGGCATACATACCAGCCAATGCCATTTCTGAAGTTCCTGACAGACATACTTCCCCATAGTAGTCTGGATTCAATTTGTACACCTGAAAATAAAAATTGCTTATATAAAAACTCTACATATACGATTAGTATTTACAAAAACCCAAATGATTTCATTAAAAACGAAATTAGAGATTGAGTTATCTAAAAAAAGTTATCTTAATTCTGCAAGGATCTACATATAAAGCTACTATAATATGTTACATTTATGCTTCATTTAAATATTTCAAAAGAACAGTAATAGAGTACTCAAAATTACCTGTGTTCTTTCTCCATGCACAGTCATTCCACAGCCTTCGACAACAGTTTGAGGCAGAAGATCAGGTACACTCACGATTTGGAAATTTCTTCTTAGCAGATGATTCAGCGTGTATTTGATTAAAGCTTTCTCCAGTTGCACAAGAACACCTTTCAAGTAATACGTTCTGGGTCCAGTAACAACACCAATGTTTTTAGTTCTGAAGGCATCGAACGAAACGGCTAAATCGTTAAACTCCTTGGGCTTAAAATCGAACTCTCTTTTTTTGGCAACCAGTTCAACAATCACAGGCTCCGATCCATAGTTCTTCACTTTTGAATGAGACTGATTGGGGATTTGTTTGGCTTCTTTCACAAGGAGATTTTTAATCCTTTCGTCCTTAGCACCAGTACTTGTCCATACATTGTGCAATGCAATTACTTTGTCAATTTTACCCACACCTTTCCTACTGGTGATGTTTTCTTTGATGTCAGAGGTTAGTTTAGGATCGCACAAGTAATCATAGTTTAAATCTGGTTCTGGTAGATTAAGCTCTCCAAACATGAAGAGTTGCTTATAGCGTGGAAAACAAGTTGAAAAACAACGCTTACGTGACTGTAGTAGCCTTGATGTATATTTTAAATTGAACAACATGTTTGAAACCATCCCGCGCATCGTGTTTGGCAAAATTACGCAACCGCCGGCTTCTATGCACTAAAGTAATTATTCGTCTGTTCCCTCAGTCAATATTTACGCGTATTATCGTATAGCTATCACTTTATCTACCTTAGTAGTTGTTGGTTCGTTAATACGACAAAAGTTCTTAGAAATTCCACAAAACTTTACAATTTACACACCTCATAATTCCCAAGATATGGCGGAAAGAAAAGCTCTGAATACGAAAGTTCGGTATGTGGCGCCATCTGCAGACAGTATTATTCAACACAGCCCTGTGCCGAAATTTTCAGTTTTTTGTACGGTATATAATGTATACACATTATTTGTATTTAAAGTTATTTTTTTTATAAATGAAAAATTATAACAAACGTAACTGCAAGTGGGATTTTAGAACAAATTTGAAGAAAATCTGTCATTTAGCACAAATTATGTTGGTTTTTTTTCAAAATATTTGAACTGAATTAAACATTTTCCGCACGATCTCTATACATTTTAAATATTATCGAAAAATGCATATATTGAATATATACAATTAGTTTTAAAAAAGGGATTACCTCAAGCAATAACGTTCGTTAACGGGGTTTGAAACCATATCCTTTACAATGGGTAAATTTGCAACGACACTCACAGCCAAACAAAAAAAGATTAAATACAAATAAAAATTGTTTAAAATAGCTTGATAAATTAGCAAGGTTATTCGCTTATCGTTGAAAAGTTTATATTTAGTTAAAATAGTTTGAATTCAGTTTGAAAAAGGTTAAATGTAGTTGAAAAATAGTCTAAATTTAGTTGAAAAGTTTAAATTTAGTTGAAAAATAGTTTAAATGTAGTAAAAAATATGTTTAATGTGTTTGAAAAAAATGTAAAAAAAATAGTTGAAAAATTCACTACTGTTATGTAGATTCTGTAAATTACAAATGACTCATGCAGCATTCTCATGCTGCACGTGCTGGCAGCATGTGCAAATTAACGGACATTTTTCAAACTTATTTATTAATTTTTTAAAAAATCTACCACTTCAAAGTGAAAAACAACAATATGATGCACTTGCTGATCCATCAAGCTATTTTAAACAATTTTTATTTTTATTTAATCTATTTTTGTTTGGTTATGAGTGTCGTTGCAAATTTACACATTGAAAGGGATAGGGTTGTAATCCCGCTTAATTCAAACGGAACCTCGAAACATAAGCACGAGAAGACTTATTCTGTAGCGCCATTTCTTTATAGATGACAACGACATTGTTTTTTTCTGAAATATGAAAAAAAATACTAATAAGACATGACAAAAATGGAATTTTTCCAATTCCCATGTGGCATCCTTGCAATAGCCGGTTTCAGGATCAAATTTCCCACATGGGCTAATCCCCAATTCTTCCGTTTATGTCGACTTAACGGCGCTTTTATAAACGGATTTAAAGAAGCAAGACTTTTCCTATATGTTAACAATTTTTTTTTTTTTAAAATGCTTATTATAAACTACACTACCATTAGTATATCCTATCTTCATGGCTTTTTTATTTTAAAAAAATCAAGAGCAAATGTAATTATTTTATGAAATAAATATGGTCAAATTAATGTTGAAATCATTGAAACGTTACTTTTGTGGGTATTTTGAATTTTCTGCGACAGCGTTATGATTACCAGTAATTACAAAATTCAACATAAGACAAAAAATGATCCTCTAGGGTCATTGTTTAGTTTAACATTTCGTCGCATGTAGTCGCTAATTGTTGTGGACTTCGATTTCATTAAAATTAGCCTTTTGATCGATAACTTATTTCTCTGACCTAATTTTTCTTGCTATCTCGGAAGAAAATAATATGTTGAAAACAATGGAATTATTATTCAAAAAAAGTTATGTTTGCTTAAGATTAATGGATTTAGGCCTACCTAGTACAAGAAAAAATGTGGCGTTGTTACAATTTAAACGTAAGTAATAATCCAATTAATTTCAATCACGTGTCACTATGCTTCATTTTCGAGTAAGTCATTGAAGGTCAGAAGTGATCTTGACTTGGTTTCACTTGATACCCACGAATGATGTTTACAAAGCAATTAAGAAATCCCGTAAAAAAATGTTTTTTTAAAATCTTTGGGAGTTCATACATCTTATGCAATTACTTATAATATGTATTTCATTGTGGCTGTAAACTTCGACATAATACACTAAATACAGTAATATTAAAAGACAATCCATGCATGGTAGGTGGACTTGAAATCTTCGAGTTAGACTAAAACACCAACAATATGAACATTTCTAATAATGAATTTTGTTGCAATTTTATAAGGGTCTCTACATTCAAAAATCAAAATGCAACAACTTCCTAATGGTCTGGAAATCACGTTTGATTCTAAGGATAGAAATGGAAAAGCCTTCTTTTTTGATTCCATGTGGTTACGAGATCACTGTCGATGTCCAAAATGCTACAATCAGAGATCATTGCAAAAAGAAGTGAACTATTTGGACATTGCTCATGTTTACCCCGTTGAGTGTAATCTGGACAAACACGAGAAGTTAAGCGTCAAGTGTACGTTAATTTTTTCAATGCCAAACATTAAACAGAATTAGGAAATTTATTGCGTTTTAAACTTCAGGGTCGGATAAACACGCATCGACGTACGATCTCGGCTGGTTGCGAGAAAATCACTTCGATTACCACATATCCCGAGAAAAATGCCAAATATCACTTTGGGATGAAAAGATGAAAACAGCATTGCCCAGCATCAATTACTCTCCCGACTTGCATTCAACTGAATTTGTTCGACGAGTGATCACCAATGTTTATAAATATGGCTTCATCTTAATAAACAATGTCAGTTTTACATCATATTTTTTCCCATGTTTCTAACGAGTACCTAATACACAATGAGTTACACTTGTTGAGCTATCTGCTTATACAATAAATATAAATGTTTAACTGAAATAGCCTTAGTAAGTATTGTATATTTATGGTGTTGTAAATATGTAATATAGTATCATGCACAAACTAGGGGAAGCACATGAATGTACAAAGGTACCCAATAGTTTAAATATAACTATTTTGGCCTAGGTATCCTATATAATTAACGCTTAACGATCAACGCGAAACAACCTATATACGTACGTATACAACTTAAATAATCCTTTTAATACGTTGTCAACACATAGAATTTTGGGGCAGAAAACTAAACATGATCACAACTTTTATTTAAAATTTTCTAAAATTTCCAACGGGAAATATAAGTTTAAAATGATTATTAAGTTTAAAACGTTGTAATCGATGTATCTAAATTTCCTGTTACGAGCCCACAAACAACTTTTAATTTAAATACAAATTTGATTTGCAAAGCATGCACTTCCCCAAAAGTAACTCTAAATTTTAATGAACGAACTCGTATGATTATCACAATCCCACGCCTTTTAATATTCCAGGATACTAATCGTGAAAATATTTACAAATCCATTCAATGAGCACACAAAGTTTGTGTACAACTTTTTAATTCTAATAAAACTGTATTTTTGCTTAAAACGTATAGGTCGACCCTAAAATGGAGGAAACAGAGCGCGTAATTCGGCAAATAGCACCACCTCAGAAAACATTTTGGGGCGAAATGTGGTCTGTTTATGCAGACAATAGTTCTACAGATATTCAAGATACTGCGTTCACCAATTTGTGTATCCCACCTCACAACGACTGTACTTATTACGCAGACACACCAGCGTAATTCTATTTCTTTAACATTTATTGTACTGGTATTCGTTTTGCTAGACGTGTTTTGGACTATTGATGTAACAACTAATGTAATCTTTGAAGTCTTCAGATTTTTCACTCTTATCAAAAATCTCAAAATGGTGGTGAAACCATTTTAGTTGATGGATTTAATGCAGCTGAAGTATTAAAGAAAACTGACCCGACAGCCTACAAGTACTTGTCAACAACTCCAATTGAATCATCGTACGAAGATAGCGTGGGCAATTATTTTTATGATCGCGACACCGTCATTAAACATGTCCCAAACACAACCCAACTGCTCCAGATACGGTTAGTTTCATCACGATTTATAAACGTAATATTAGACATTTTATTGCAAAAGTTGCTGCAAAATTACGGTGTAATGCACTTAAAGGACACTAAACGGTAATCATCAAAAGTCTACTACTAAAAAACTAAGTCTTAATTCATTTTTGTATATTTTGGACTCGACCCCTAACTTTATACACGATACTGTATTTACTAAAGTATTAATTACTGCTATGTTATTCGTGTTTATCACAACATTTTCCAATATAAAAAATCCATAAACAAAAAGTTGTTGATACGTAATGATTGACCAAAAATGATGCTTGTTTTCCATTATTTGACTTTTTTTTCAGATTTAATCCATTAGACGTGGCTTCAATAAGGACAATTCCACAGTTGGAAATCAGAAATTTCTACAATTCTTACGCGGCTTTCACAAGAGAACTTTACAAGACTTCTAACCACCTCATTTTGAATCTCGAACCTGGTTCTATGCTCATTATGGATAACTGGAGGGTTTTACACGGAAGAAATATGTTTCAGGGCAATCGACGTTTGGGAGGGTGTTATATTAGTCGTACCGAATATTTGAGCAAAATTTTAAAACTTGGATTGGCTTAATGATGGGACATCAATATTATTTATTCATTTTAGCACAATACTTGTTTATTAATTATATTTACTGAGGATATTCCATGGATATCCATGGAAACATACTCTTGAACGTTAAAATATGTGTTATTGTAGTAGGTTAATTATAAGTAGACTGTAATATAGTTTGTGACGTTTAAATAAATTCAACGTTATTAAAGAATGAATTTATCATAATTTTAATCCCGTGTTTCAGTGACAAAGATTTACTATTGCATTGTTTGTTTGTTTGTTTGTTTGGTGATTTTTAACGTTGGCCTATTTATGCAACACGAGGGCTACACACCAGTGCCAAGGGATGAGCCTTTAAGAGGGATCACAACCCTATCCTTTTCAATGGGTCGGTCTTGCAAAGATACTCACAGTTGAATGAGGGAGGTTTTGGTGGGGATGAGAATTGTTTGGGGATGGCTTGATAAATCAGCAAGGGACTCATATTGTTGTTTTTCACTTTGAAGTGGTAGATTTCTTTAAAATTAATAAAAAAGTTAGAAAAATGTCCGTTATTTTGCATACGCTGCCAGCAGGTGGCAGCATGAGATAGGCAAGGTGTGAGTGCAAAAATTCAAATAATAATTTAATTTTTAAAAAAATATATACTATTTTAACCTGAAAAATGACATGATCATGACCTTGCTAATTTATAAAGCTGTTGTAAACAATTTTTAATTAATCTTTTTTTGTTTGACTGTGAATGTCTTTGCAAATTTTTCCATTGAAAGGGAAAGGGATTTTGCCTACGAGGGAGCACGTCCACGCCCTCTCGAGGTGTCTTTAACGTGCTACAATCAACACCAGACCTCGGTTTTTAAACCGAGGTCTGGTGTTGAAAGATCCGCCACTTCGGGAATTTCTCCCATCTGTAAAAATTCCAACCGACCCCGACCTGGGAACGAACCCAGCATCTTAGGATCGAGAGGCAAGCCCGTAACCCACTCGACCACCAATGTCAGCTTACTATTGTATTAAGTTCTAGTATATACGCAAAACGTTTTGCATACGAGTTGGTTAACGTTCATGGTAAAAAATAAATTCTTTTATATTTGGCCGTGATCTAGAAATTTTAGAAATCTCAAAAATCTCACCAATTAATTAAATTAAATCTGGGTCGCAGCGGCTCTGGCCCGGTTCTGCATATGTATGCAACCTTATTGAACCATGAGCTCGAAGAGGATTGTAAATCATGTAAATGTGGCGTTATAAGGATCACTTGATGAAATAATGAATGAGAGCATACTGAATAAATGATACTTGATACCCTAATTTCGGCGACATATCTGGACATTAATCTATACATTGGACTTTAAAATATTGACCATAATGCAGTATTGCATTAGAGCTGTATATATACACGATCGAGGCGCAAATATCTCATTTTATAAACAGTCCAGCATTTCAAAAAATTTGGAGTGTGTTTTTCAATCTAATGCGCACTAGAAATGTCGTCTTTGAGAAGACTTCCATTTCAATTGTTCAAGAAATGTTCAAGGGACGTCAGGTGGCTCCAAGAAAGTCAACTGAGATGCAGTACTCGGGTGCCTCGTGTACCATCATTTCAAGGTTTAAACCTTAAACCTGCGTCATTAAGTAAGCATCACAGGGCAAAGCAAACGGATTTAGTTGTGGTCTTTCCTATAAGGTTTCTGCAAATGTAGCTTCTTCTTGTATACAGGTACGCTGACATCTCACCAAGTGTCCTTCCCTCAAGTAAAAGAAGTTCAACATGGATTGGAAATATTTCTTCCCAAAGACAACAATCTAAAGTCAAATTCGGTTTTTGTGGATTATGTGTGGCTGTACGATCATTGTCGGTGCCCTAAATGCTACCGTGGAGAAACGAATCAAAAAGAAGGGGATCCGAGGAAATTAGCTATGGAAATAGTGCCAAAATCTGTTAACATGACGGACACATCGCTAAGCATCAGTTGTAAATTATTTTGAAAGATTTCTAGTTCTGCTATTTGTTAGTCCAATTCACAAATTCTGAATTGTAAAATTTTTATTATGAGTTTTCGAGACGTTTCTGATTAATTAATGTTAGAAATTTTATTTGATTTTTTAAAATATTTTTATCTTCTAAGAAATCAATACAGTAATTGCCAAATTAAGTTTCTTCGTCGTATAATGACCCTCCTGCCAGGTCTTTGCTAAATTTCATTTTATTATATCATCATATAAGCGAATACATTATAAAATTATTTAAAATTATTAATTTATTTATTATATAAAGTCGAATGTAATATTTTGTCTGTTTTAAATTAGTATGTCCTCATGCAGCATAACCTAACATCTAGAGCAGTCAAAAGTATACTTAAAATTATGGAAATTAAGCAAGCGTTAAATGCATATTTTATGATTTTTGCAGGGGCTGATGATCACCATTACAAATACGAACTCAATTGGATTTTAGAAAACATCTACGAAGGTTATCCGAGACCACCTAGTAAAAATCCAATGAAATATTGGACCGGCACATTAAGTCCTAAAGAATATCCAACACTTGTATATTCTGATAATGAAAATACGGAGCATTTCGCCCGTGAAGCATTACGCCTCAACTTGGTTTATGGATTTTGTCTTATTGAAGGAGTAAATATAACATGACATTCTTAAAATATATTTTAAATTGTAGTTGAAATTATTGACATTTTCTGCTCTCTAAATTACAGGTCCCACCTACATTAGAAGGAACAGAAAAGGTCACGAAATTAATTTGCCCACTTCTAAGAGGAGTTTGGGGTGATGGAGCCTTTCTCATTGAAACACAAGAAGATTACGTCGATACTGCATTTCTAGATGTAGGCCTAAGTTATATATTACCTAAACTATATAGTATATTGAATGTATTGAAATTATATGTGAAGGTAATTTATACCGTTTATGCAGGTGCCGTTACCACCGCATAATGATGGAACGCACCTTGTGGAAACGCCAGGGTAAAGTGCTAAAATATACTATGCTATATACAAGCGAACTTATTTCAAGAATTAGTTTCATTTCAGCATATGCTTTTTATATTTAGGCTTCAAGTAATTCACATCATTAAACAAAGTCAAATAGGAGGCGAAACCTACATTCTAGATGGTTTTAAGGCTGTGGAAATACTTAAACAACAGGACCCTTTTGCTTTTGAATATTTATCCAAAACACCCGTTGAATCCAGTTATAAAAGCAACAAGGAAGGATTTTTCTACGAACATTGCGAAACCGTTTTAAGGCTTCACCCGTTCACAAAAGAAATGTTGCAAGTAAGGTAAGAGAAATAAACTTAATAGTTGCGATATGCTATTGAGAAACTTTTCAAAAAAAGTACCACATCCTATTGTCAACTGTTTACACCACTTCGTGGTTGATGGATTTCAGTACATAGGAAAAATTGCATGTATAGCCATATCAAGGACGATGTTTCGCATTCAAAACACCAGTTAAAGAACAGGATTTTTTTTTTTCAGATTTAACTTTTCTGATATTACTCCAATCAAAATAATCCCACAAGCAGAGATTCGAAATTTTTACCGATCGTATGCAGCGTTAGCCAACATATTGTATGATCAATCTAACCATATTGTGTTCAAGCTACAGCCCGGAACAATGTTGTTTTTTGACAACTGGCGACTTGTTCATGGTAGAAAATCATTCAAAGGAGAGCGGAAATTGGTTGGATGTTTTATGAGTCACAAGGATTTCCATAGCAGAGCTAGAATTTTAGGCGTATTGTAATGTTTTTCATGTCATTTTCACAATTACGAATGTCAAAACTACAATTTATTTCACGCACATTAAGATTCATTCACATATGAAATTCTAAATTTCAGAATCGAATTTGCATTTTCAAGAGATCTTGGTCTTTAGAAAATTATTTTGTAATTACAACTTTCTTCAATAGTACACGTTCTAGGTACTTGGGAAGTAATTACATGTAACGATTAAAAATATTTGTGCATTAATCTATAAAAAGACGTCATACTGATTGTCCGCTATATTAAGTCCGTTATACTAAATGTCATAATATTTGATAAAATATATGTATCCATCTCACTAACGTTTTAAAAACGTCTTGTTAATAAAGTTACTCATGGTGCCTAATGTATTCGGTTATATTATCTCCTGATAGGCTAGAAGTTGTAATCGGTTAATTTACTAACTCGATTCGAAAGTCAAAACATACTATATAAATAATTTAAATTCCCATTTTAACGTTGTTAATTAACATTATTAATAGCGTGTTTTGATTAATAGGGTGTTTGGGATGGTGTATTGTAGAATAAAAAAATTCCCTTATTTAGTCTAAATTCTTTGTATTAGTATGCATTGCGACATAAAATAAATATTATAATGCAATGTTACTTAGAAAATTATGAATCAGCTTGCGTATTAGTGAGTGTACAGGTATTATAAAAAACAAAAATTTAAGTTGTATTAAAAAAAAGGGTAGTATCCCCGAGGTTACGACAATGCTTAGCATACGTGAAGATGGATGATCGACATGTTACTCCTGGTCTCTTTTGCTTTCCTCCCACCACGATTCGTATCAGTGTCTCGCCACTTGTTGCCTGAGGTCCCGAGGGCTATTTTAAGACTTACTACCTTGAGTAACTTTTTCACAAAAGTTTGCATTTTCAATGATGAAACACAAATGTTCACCATTGTTTTCGCTCATTATTTTGATTTATATTTAATCACCATTTATTTATTAAGAATTTTTATAAACATTTAATTTTCTTAACAAAAACGTGAAAACTAATAAAATTTATATATCGATTTTTGTATTTGTATAATTATAATTAATCAACATTATTTAATTTATAATGATTCTTAAATAACTTTGAAATTTTATTTAATTTTAAATTATTCTTGATTAATTAATTTTGATTTGTATTTAATCACCATTATTTAAATTTTGAAATTATAAATTAATTTTAACCAATTGAAAAAATAAAAAATAATTAAATATTTTAATTAGTTAAAGTAATCTTTTTTTTTATATTTCAAATCGTTAATTGAGTCATTGTAATTTGTACCGCATCGTCTCATTCGACTCCGATTTCAATACTCAGAACGCCTATGAGCAAGTCCGCAAGTTTCTTACCCAAATTCGAGTAATTAACATACTGAAATTTATACCCACGGAACGTTAAATCCTTCCCCGATGTTTATTATAAATGTTACATCATCTAAATGTTTAAAAAATACTATTATAACTTGAATTTCATTCCTTACCTTGATTCGCATCTTTAGCCATCTTCAGCGCTTTGTTGTTTTTCGATAAAATAATAAAACAGGCGGGCACCAATCACGTGATCTTGCAAATAGAGCGGTGGATGAGCTGTGTGGCAGTCGTTGTATAGAAAATACATTGAGCGCTCGCGAAGCGCTATCTTGAAAATGAAAAGGACAGTTGGAGATGAAAGACTTCTTGGAGGCAGACATGTTCGATTTCGGAAAACAACCTTTATTGTGGAAGACTTTCAATGATGTCCCTGCCATCGATTACGGTAAGGATTTTATTAATACTTGTTATAAATAATAGCGGAAGCTTTTAATCAATGAAGTAATTTTTCATTCACAATTTAATGAAATTCAAATGGAACAACTGAATATGCTATCGGGAATTTTCGCCACATTAAGAAAGCCACATTAAAATAGAATACGCAGCTTTTTACCCTCATCTTGGATAATTTACTTTCTTAAAAATTAGTTGAGTTCATTTTCATTGTGAAAGTTTAATTGTGGGCGTTATTTGACCTAAAATACCGCAGGCCATTGAGATTGGCATAGGATACATGTTTTACATAACAGTGTAAGATCAGAATCGTTATAAAAATTAAAAATTAAAATTATATTAATATGTCATTATAATTAAATATAAGGTGAATGTAATTTTAATGCATAGTACGGTTTTTTGTCGGTTTGGCCGGGCGGCTGATAAGCCGCGATCCTGCCGCCAACTAAAATTGTGAATCTTCGGTCTCCTGTTTTCGCTTGCACGCCAGAGTCTCCAGAAAAGTATTTTTGCCTTCGAATGAGACAATGCGGTGCAATCAAAAGCATGCGCCATATAGATTTGTATTGCCATTGGGATAACCATGCGCATCTCAGAACAGATTGTAATGACTCAACTAACGGTGGGAAATATGCAAATTTTTGATTTAATTAATTATTTAAAATTGATGTATTTCTTAATTGATTAATATATTATTATTATTATTATTATTTTTTGAAATTAAGTAGCAGACGATTTCAAATTGTTTAAGAATTATTCAAAATTGATGTAATTCTTAATTAATTAATTTTTAATTATTATTGGTTTTTTTAAATATTTATTAGACGATTTTAAAATTCAAATTAATTAAGAATTATTTAAAATTTAATAATATTTATTAAATATAACTTAACTGAAGTTAATTTAATCGAGAACAATCAAATAATGCTCATTAAATATAATTAAAAATACAGCAATCGAATTACCGTATAATACAAATTTAATCTTAAGAGAATGTGTAAATAATTTAACTTATCCGAAGAGTTTTTATTTTTTAGTGTTGGGCGGCATTTATTCCAATACCATTACTTTGTTTAATCTTATGAAAAACAAGTTTTGACGTGTCTTGGAAGTATATATTAAAAAGATAGAAATTCGACGTCATTTGAGAAATAATAAATCTTTTTTTCAAAAATTCATTGATAATTAAAACGAGTACAAAAAAAGGAATCATAATTCGGTTTATATAAATTATATAAATATAGATATGATCTGTATTAAACATTAAAAAAACATAGTAAAAAATTTAAAAAAATTAAAATTTTAACCATAAATTCGAATTAGTAATTAAAATATACTTTCACGTACACTATTTAAGAACTTAGGACTTTGAAAAAGTGGTACATTCGTAACTAAGTCATTTTCCATCACCCAACCAAGTTTTTCAAAATTGCCTCAAAACAGGATGTGAGATCAAAAGCACTAGTTGCCGAAAAAGAAAAAAAAAGAAGAGAAAGTTTGTAAAGGGGTGAGCTTGTGGCTGGGAGAGGGGGAGGAGGGAAGTCACTGCTTCCAGGAAAAACCGATCGAAAGACGGCATGAAAAGACTAGCAGGTGCACAAGCCTACTGTATTTCCAATTGAAGTCCCCGCAAATGTTATCATACACAGTATGTTGTAACTGCATTGCTATTAGCTCTCTATTGATCTTTGTTTTTACTGCCACAGACGTTAAATCTGATTCAATATTATTGTTAACATTACGATTGTATATTTAAGCTTTAAGTTAATTAAAATAATTAGTCTTAAATTAATTAAATCAAATGCAAAAATATTAATATTGTGTGTTCGTATATATATACATATCTATATGGCTGAAAACATATGGCAAGCCCCATATACTGTTTGAAAATCTGTATTGAAAAATTGTGTTTGAAAAATTGTAGACAAAATAATGTAAAATGCTATACATATATATATATACATTTGAAACCATGTATGGTCATAAATGCGGATGCATTGCCTATGTCCCGACAATACTACCAATCATGCCTGATTTCTGATATGTATGTTCATAAATGGTATTTTCCATATATACACATGTCCACCCAAGATATACTATATATGGAAAATGCCATGTATGGCTTTGTTCATATTACAAACATGGATCCTATGCATGTCCCTACAATTCCATTTATGCATGTCAGTGCATCCCCATTTATATGACCATACATGTTTTCTAACATACTGTATTTAATAATCTCCATATTCAATTTAATATAGCATACTGTATGGCATTTAACATATTTTGCCATATATGGACATACAAGTTTTCAAACACATATATACATACATAGCTATTTTAGCTACCCGATAGTCAAGGCATTTACTGTCAGTACATTAAAAGATTTTGCGTTACAAGTACAGGTCAAGACAACAAAAAAAACACCCATAGTATGATCCCTGTATACTGTTTGTTTAGTTATTTATGTAACATACGTATGTATTTCCAACAATATATCCTATATATCTCAAAAACGTATGTTTCTTGTTATATTCAATGTCGGTGTATGTATACATCGCGGGTATCGTGCCTAAAAATTAAGAGCACGCATTATAATCTATTCTGCGTACTATATACTTATTCAAAAAAATTGCCAGGCAATCTTAAACGCGTGATCCCCGATTTTTTCAAAACTCGAGTAATTTTTTATTTACGGACTTGAAATGATTTTAAAATGCATGAGAACGCGTCAATGTGCAGTGTTTTTATAATCTTGGATTCGCAATAATTCTGAGGGTAGGTGTGAATATACACGTATAGCAGTGGTGCCTACAGAAAGAAAGGGCGGCCTTGCAAACATCATACATGTATACATAGGTGAATTCCCGGGCCTCCGAGGAAACTACGGCTTCCAGTAAAAAATGAAATATCGATACATCTTACGATATCGATATTTCTAGCGAGTCACGATCCGTTTATAGTCGTACACCTCGTCCGACATGAGACTCCGTAATTTGCTATGGCAACGGATGGAACGAGGAAATTTCTCGATCTTTTTATTCTTCAACATTCCTCTGATTGGATAGTTTGTATGATTGCTCTGCAGAAGGAAACTCTTTAATTCCAGTAATCAGTATTAATTTCAACCGTTGTAATGGCTTCTATCCAGTACTTAAACACTTGGGACATTGTGGCAATAGTTGGTTATTTTTTATTTGTTCTGGCAGCTGGATTTTACGTAAGTACACGAATATGTGCTATTTCATTACAGGCTACTAAAAACAATTGATTTTCCCCCTTCCACACCTGTAATCGCTGTATATAGTTACATTAAGTTTAAACGAAAGATTTTTTTAATGGAAGTTATGAATGAAAATATTAAAATTAAATTATGTTATTAGTGTGAATATTGTTTACTTGATGTCCAAAGATGCTCTTGCTCTGCGATATACGTAGTACGTAGGCGTGGCATGCGCATCTTCTATGATTACCGAATCCAGCAGACTTCACGTAATGTAGTCGTACGTGATATTTTTAAACTTCGTAGCATTAAGTCAAAGTATTATTTATTATTGATGTCAACTGATGCCTGATCAAATATGTATTTGATGCAGCTGTCTCTAACAGCATCATTCGATATGATTAATGCGTTGCATGTGGCGCACGATGTCCGGAAAGATGAGCGTGTGCCGTACATGCAAATGATAACATCGTTGTCACGTTGTCATTCATATGGGATATTCGTTTGACATTTCAAAAACTAATCTAGTCTCGAAGAATTTGAAAATAAAAGTTGTTTGTCCGTTTATTGTTCATTCAAACTCGATAAAATAAGGAGGGAGGGAGGGGGGAACAATACTGCGGCTAGCAGCCAAATTGAAGGCATTATAATATAATGGTTATATCGAATATTAAATGTCCTATATGTTTATGGTGTCAAGGCCAGAAAGTGTTATGGGATTAATAGATTGCCATGTTTCGTTGCACGTGGAAAGGAATCTCCATAGATACTGACAACAATTAATACATGTACAAATGCAGGACCTATTAGGATTATAATTACTTGAATGAAGTGATGCATTTTAAATGGTGGGCAATTTTTCTGTTAGTAGTGGGGTCAATCTCTGCTTAATGCATGAACTCATTTAATAGTTCTAATTATATATTAAGATTGGTCATATTTTTACAATGAAATATGTACGGCGATCAAGCCATGAAAGAAATAGTTTCTGAGAAATTGGGCGATCTAAAGGTGGGGTTTTTGCAGCTGCCTCCCAGAGGTTGAATGTCAGAGAAAGGAGGGTTA
>JAQGAE010000012.1:0-98764 GCA_034696685.1 Julus scandinavius | reverse complement strand
CAGAACAGAATGCACATGCTGACAAACATGCACGTGCACAACATAATGATTATTAAGCTACATGCATATCTTCTACATACGTAACGCAAAAACATCGTGATAGCGATTAAAAGACCATGAGTTATAATCAAGGCTGATTTTTAAAAGGAGCAATCTTTTGTCGTCCAAAACACTATTTAAGCAAACAAGGCCAAGTCTAAAAGAAAAGTTTTTAGAATACAAGCCCAGAGCCCGTCCTTGTTGATCTTTAATAGATTTTAAAACTTAAAAACTCACATTTCATGACGGATATACAAAGTATTTACTACAGTAGTATACTAGATAATGTTTAGGAGGCAGTTCATACAAAACTTTAAAACAATTTTGTTGTTGTTTCAACTACTGTATTTTGGCCTATCAGTTTTCCACAATTACTAATTTACTTTTGCAATAATAGTAGCTACACAGAACTTAAACACTGAGATGATGACACGACTTCGCTTGGACCTTGTCTTTGGAAAACGAAAGAGGATACTGTGACTGACGTGCAATGGGCAGCTATGTTTAACTGAATAGTAACAAATTCTTTGATTCCCCCTCGCTTTACCAATCAGAAAAGTAAAAATCTCAAGGATGCTTCGGAGTGGTTAGTGCATTTTTAACCTACACATACTGTACGTCAGGAGCCATTCTCTCGCACGAAACAAAAATCTCAAGTGTGTTGGTACGTGTGTATATCCAAATATATCACATTTCTAGAAACTCAAATAGAAATGATTCTAGGTGATTGTACACCGAGATAAAGAGTCCTGGACAAAATATCTAAAGTTCTAAATCAATATTTTTCATCCGGTGAGCTGCAAAGGTCTTGGCAGGTGGGTCGCGGAAGTTTGAAGAGGGTCAAAAACACCAATTTTCCATTTTCCTTGAGATAGTCTCTTCTTAAAAAACTGGTTGTACTTTTACCGCTTTGATTAGAGTGCCGAGAAATAAAAATGGCTTATGTGACTAAATTCAAAGGTAAAGATGTAAGGAACATCTATAAGGCAGTGTTCTTGGACAGAAACACAACCGATCTTCTGCGCTTTATCAGAGACTGACCTTTATAATTGGACAGATAAACGCATCACTTTGGCAGACACGTTTGCAGAAAAAGGACACGGCATATATGTTCATGTGGAATATAAACTAGCTATTTACAGAATTATATACGATAAATAAGGTTTCTATTTAATTACAAATCCGCTTCTCAAAAATTCGGCAATCCTATTACCAATCCTGCTTCAACTGTGAACAAACACATGCTCGGTTGTGAACCTGGTAATGACGCTATAAACCTCGATCTAAGCTGTAATTGTTCGAATAAAGAATTACGCGCAGAGCACCACAACAAAACAATCCGTGAACTTCACGTTCAATTTCCCAAGCATTTTTTTACAATTTAGGCTAACAAACACGGCCATTGCGGTGAAACCTACGGTACCTAGGTTTGCTGCGACTGCGCGCCACGGTATTCAGGAATGGAATTTGACTAAAAATGGCAACAAGACTGTTCTCCGTTTTCGTAACTATTTCATATTTTAGCGATATAAATGAGAAAAACTTACTAGTATTGTGTTCTGAGGATACGAGGATGATCCAAATGTCCAACACACACATTCACTAATTACAAGAAACGAAAAACTGGATAAAACAAGTTCACAGCTTGCGAAGTGTGGCCAACACTAGCCTCTGTGTTCTTGGAATACATACGTCATACATACACGTGATTGGCTCAGATTGCGCCATCTGTCGAGATAATATGAAAACGGTGAAGGGTGCTAGGATAATTGACAATAGAAATAAATAAAAATTAAAAATCAATTTATTGATGCCCATAATTTATAAAAAAATTAGATTTTCTATTGTTTAATACGTTCTGTTCAACATGGATTTGTCTTTAAGCTAAACTAAAATTCTATAAATACGAATATTTTATATATTATTTTACTTGTATATGCAAACAATGGTGTGCACTATCTGTACAAGTTGTAAACTTTTAACAATTTTTCAACAAAGTTTTCTCAAGAAATTAAATTATCAACTTACCCGTCTTTTCCAGTTTCTAAAACAATTTCACTGACCATAGGAAATTCAAAAATATAACATACTACTTATGTTAGGAACATTTTCGTAATGAAACAAAAAATTTCGATTTTATAGAAATACAACAACAAAAAATAAAGTTGGTGCTTAATCCCGTTTCTGCAGAGCTGAATGATTATACATTATTTTAACTTCTGTGTTAACTCATAACTAGTTATGTGAAAGCAAAAATAACATATGTTGAATTTCCCTGATTAGACCAGATTTTTTTAGAAATATTAATTAGTTATGGATAAGCTTCCTAATAATTAACTAGTTTAGAAACGACTGCTCTATAGAATCACACTTATAAGTTATATTACAGGATCACTGTCAAAATCCCTAGAGAGAAGACATTTCCCTTACTTTCACATTGAAATGTTTTGAATTCCTCATGTCCACTTATTGTTGGTCACATGACCAGCACTGCATATAAACTAAAACAAAACTTTTCGATAGTTAAAATTCATTAATTTTATTCCATCTTTCTGAAAAACAGCAAAATGAAACGTAGAAAAATCACCCATATTTGTTCAAGGTAGCAAAACATTGTTTTTAATTCAATATTAATCATTTAAATTACTACTAGGAAAAGATATTCATTGGCAATCACCATTAAAAGCCATTCTAACCCACACTCTCTTTACATTTTTGTACTTAGCACATGCATAATTCATTAAATACAGGGGGTTAACAAACCTTGGATCATAAAGATTTGAATTCTGGGCTTTAATATCGAAATGTTTAATATATTAAAATATTCTTTTCAAGTAGCAAAATAAATGAAAAATAATTTTTTTTTGTTTCTGAAAAATTAAAAAGCGTCACAAATTCATTCTTCAAATTATTTTTTCCACATCATTGAAATACAAACTTTAAATGAATAAATTCTTAAATCACTTTCAGCAAAGTGTCACCCAAGTATGTCTATATCCGTGTCGTCTTCCACAACAGGGCACGTACTTAATGCGAGAATTTCTTCCTGTGCAAACAAGCCGCTGCGACTTTCTTTCGCACGTTGCCGTTGTTCTTTTTTCTGCCTTTGCCGATATGCCTTCTGAGTGGCTCGTTTTTCTTTTAATTCTTTCTTCTACAATTATAAAAAATCACAACTTAAAACAGGATATCCCATTAATCTAGATTGTATTAATTTGCAGCCAACAACTAAAGCGAAAGAACTCAAAAGTGTATAATTCTGCTACTTTTATAAACCATATAGATAATTGTCTAATAAAAAATGTTTAAAATATGGAAGAATAAAATTTTCTTCAAATTTCAGGTAAATTTTCAGATCATTAGAAAATAACACCTAAAGAATTTAAAAAAAATGGGAAAACTGCACAAGTCTAACTTACCTTTACACTTTTGCTTTTTGCAGGAGAGGTTACTGTAGTATTTTTTCCTGAAGTAGATGTTGAACTATTGCATTTAGAACTCGCAGAACTTGAACCAGATTTCCCTGCACTTTTTTTGTGATTGCTTTCTTCTTGGCTAGCTAGTACTTTTTTTACATATTCTTTAACTCCACTTAATTTTACATCATTCAAAGCACTTAAATCTAAGGGAGAAGGAGAAAAGAAAACACTAAGTTATTAGTTGACAGTGGTAATACTTAGAAACAGCTTGTAACATTGTCTCACTTTGTCCATGAAAGATAGTTTTTATTGGTGTCGAATTTACCATTGCATTTACCTACAATCTTCTAACACTCTAATAAGCCTAACATATACCATATCATAGCTCCTATCAGGATGTCCTGCCCAGCTAATTTATCTTAGAGTAACAGGCAGAGATGCACTTAAGGCCCAGCTTAAATGACATCAAATCCAAAATCAAGTAAAAAATTATTTTTTCTATAATGTAAAAACCTTCAAGTAAAAACATGATGAATTATTTACAAAACTAAGGTTCTTTTACTTTTAGGAACCACATGACGGGCCAAAAATGTTTTTTTTTTAGCAGTGTTCGTGTTTCATTTGGCAGCTTTTTGTGAACTAGCCACAATTCAAATTATCGTTGAATGAGACTTCAGCACTGGAAAGCCGCAAAAACCAGTCAAGATAGCGTGACCATTACTCCACCCCTAATGGCATGCTAAAGGTAAATATACCACCAAAATATGCATATCCAGCATAAGGTAAGCTGAAGGGTCAGTTTCTAAAGTTAAAAGTAATCATAAGCTTAAACTAAGTTGTGGCTGTCTTCACTAATTTTTAAATTATTGGAATTTTCAAATAACTGAAACAGATTTTAAGAATAGGTGTGTTCAGTCTAAAGTTTAAATTATGTTTTAAGACATCAGTTGAAACAAAAAAACATAGGGTTAGAACAGATTGCAAATGTTTGGCTAATTCTAAATGCTTACCAATGACAAATTCCGTATCTGTTGGCGAAATAACCGCATTAGGTTCAATAATTCGTATAATGTCGAGTTGCTCTCTAAGACCCATCTTAGCGCTAATTATTTGTGTGAGGTTTTCCACAGCTTCCAATTGTTCATTTAGATGCATACTGGACCTAGAATAAATAGCATCAGTCAATTTTTAGTACTTCATTAAATTCCACCAAATATAGAATTTAAGTGACAGAATCATAACATTACCATGAATTATTATCCATTAGTGGATCAATAGATTTACTTTGTTTCTGCTTAGGGGGGGAAAGCATGTGAGCGCTTGGTGTTTCTTCAATCCCCGTGTCATCGATTAAAAATGAATTTGATAAACTTAGATTATCTGTCCAGTATGAGCCAAACGAACCACCTGAAAACCCTAACATTAACAGCATTATTCAAAACTGAACAAGTGTTACAAAAAGAGCAATTTATTGCCAAGTATGGAATTACAGCAAACTTTACCTGCCGTATTATCGCTATCAAGCAAATTCGGGAACATAGTGTCAAAATTAAATTCGTCGCTGCATTCAGAACTATTAGAGCTTGGACTGCAAGATGAATTAAAATCTGGCTTTAAATCTCCACGGATGCTGCGAGAATCGATGTCAATAACTGGAAACTCAAACTCGTTGGCATCGTTGGTATTGAAATAAGGCGGATAATCTTTTATACTTAAGTCGCAATTCCACGGACTATAAAATTGAAAGAATCTGTTATTAATAACATGAAACAATAAGTGTGACGTTAAAAAACGGAGAAACAGTGACTGCGGCCATGCTTGCATTTCACGGATATAGACACGAAACAAATCCTCCAATAATATAAAAAGAAAATGTACACATGCCACAGAAAGAGCATGGTTGTTTACCAGACAATACCATGACAAACACAATTTCAATGGCCCTGCTTAATATGAATTTCCTTCCCTTTGAACATAGTTCCTTTTCTTCATTACCTTTGAAGAAATGAGCATGAAATGGCATCCAGGATAGCTTGCACTCCTTTTATAGATTTTTTTGATGATTTTATCACTTCTGACATGTCATCATTCACTATCTGTCAACAATAGTTTCTCCACAGAGCCAACATGTTTCGTGATTAACAATTTTAATAAACTTGGCAAATAGTGATCTCTCACAGGTACCATTTGAATGGCCCCACCACCAAGCTCTTGAATTTAATTTTCTTAATTAAGATTAATATTGACAATTCTCAGTTTAGTTATCATTGCAATTTTCTGTGTTCACTATGATAGTATAGACTTACAGGGAGAAAAATTTGCAACAATTAGGATTGCAGCTAGATGACACTAAATACTTATGACTTCAAAATAGTAATAGGAAGGAATGGAAATAGCATGAATTAACTTTAGCAACTTTATTTCAATTAACCCTACACACCGCAAGGTTAGCAATGAGACGTCTTTGTCACGTTTTGCTACTGACGTTAGTATTAAAATAATGAAGCAAACTTTCATGAATGGAACTGCGATTAATACATACAGGATAGCAACATTAGCTATATTCAGTAACTTAACGAAATCTTATAAGCGTTACAAGTAGAGCTTAACCAGACAAAATGAACCCAAAACTAATCACAAATAAAAAGGTTTTTTAATTCGACTATTAACATTGACCAAAGGAATTACTGAACACATTCTTTTACTATTAGATAAGTATAACTAAGTTTATCATATAGAATCCATTCAATTAATGAAAAACGAGACCGGCAAATGCAAAACAACAATACAAACTAAGGAAGCCACGTTACAATCGGCACCATATTGAGACGGTTTCGTCTTGAATCAACAGACTACACAAAAAGCACACGCCTGCTTTAATCAATTTAGCACATTCTAACGCTCAAGCATAGAAATGTGATTCTTAACATAATTTTTAACTACATTTCCATCACAACGAGTCATAAATTCGAGCCATGCTCTTATTTCAGGAACCATAGGCCTAAGTTTGTTTGTGCCATAGAAGGACGAAACGTTTTTTGAACAATGGGTTATTTACCTCGTGGAAAGCACTCCCGGTTCGGCGATCATATTTTCGTTTGTATATACAAATACCGAAACTCTTCGACGTCTATAAAGGAATTGTGAGCAGCGTTGAATTAATAACGTTAGAAAATATTAGGAAAAACTGCACTTTCTTACATTTTGTTTCAACGTAACAATTCTCAACGTGTACCGAATGGAAGATCCGGCCTTCAACTCTTATAACCACGCCTCTTTACCCTAACCTACTTTTCTTAAATCAACGATGATTGGTCAATCGTATGGAAAAATAAACTCGTTTACCAATCAGAAGCAGCATTACAGACAATTGTGAATGAAAGCGCGGGAAAACCGGCACAACACTGCTACCACTCAACTAGGTACGTGGTATTGGTAATCACCAATTAACAACTTATGAAAATTAAACTAGGACACAAATATAAAATCTATATCTTGCGTAGTTTAATCGTAATTAAATGTCATTTACAGCGCTTATTTTTAAAACTCACTTTGATAACATGCGATCGATACCACTAAATGATCTGCGAGAATAACAACGGTTTTTGGACCGTGCAGGTTGACATCACGGACACATAACAGGATCAACGTCATCTTTGCAAGGCGTTTAATGGCGAGTTCAATTATAGTAAAATGATTTCTGAAATTATAATTGCATTGTAAGTATCTGAAGTAATTTTAAGTTGTTATATACTAGAATAAAATTATTAACACATTATTAATAATACTTTGTATTTTAGCACATTGTTTGTTAATGCTGGAGCAGTACTGAATTTTAGGCTGTAAGCTCCATATTTTGATTATAATCAGCTGACACTGTGTAGTAGCCTCAAAATCTAATGCTCTGTACATTTTTGTTGTATTTGTCATCAGAAAAAAGAAAAGTGAACAAGATGGATTTGGTGACACCTCAAATCCTTCATTTGGTGAGGCAAACAAGAACTCCTTAGTGCCTACTTCATGCTAAAACTTTCTTGAGCTAATTTGTCTCAGAAAGGACAATTTTTTTCAAACAAAACTTTCCCAATGAAGACAAATCAACATTAATTTCATTCTCTAGTTGCATAATGTAGAATATGTAGTTTGAATTTATTAAGGAAAAATTATGAAACGTTTTTGTCTGTTTGAATTTTTTTTTTTTTTGTATGATCAACCAGCTAGCTCTCAGAAAAATATTAACATCAAAGTAAAGTAGAACCTTGTTAAGAAGTTTCTCAAGGGACTGCAGTTTGGGGAAAGTTTGGTAAAAGTAGCATGGTTGAAACTGTTACAATAAATATACCAAAATAATACCCAAATCGAGTTATAAACGTTTTCTTTTAACATGACACATCCAGTTGAGAAATTTTTTGTACATATTTTGGGTTCTAGGACGAAAATGCAAAAGTCGCATGAACTTTAACCTACCAAACTTAAGTACAATTGGATGTTCCTTAAACTATACAGTCAAAACGAAGTGACTGGATAAAACACATCCTAGAATTTTAAAATCTTACTCTCTGGACCATGAGATTAGACTTCTTATACAGGAAAAGTTTACATTAATCCTATAGGGTTAAATTCTGGACCACTCTCTTGTATTCGACTTTTTAAAAGTGAAAACTTCTGAAACTGGTTCTACTTTATATGGCAAGCATGATCTTTCTTTACTTTTTCCTTAAGTAATTATAATTCTATAATTTCAGGTGAAAAAATACGAGATTTTTTAGAAGCATTACGATACTTCAGGGCATTTATTGGACTGTGGAATTTATTTATAATGTTTTTAATGATTGTGTAAGATAATCTTTTGTCATTTTATTCATTTGAAATTGAACCCTGACTGGCTTTGTTATTTATTTGGAAAATTTAACAAACATGAATTTGCTTTACATATGTAACAACAAAAATTGTTTTGCTTTCATGATGTCATTCTTATTGCAGGTTTTTCGGTTCATAACATTAGAAGTATGCTGCGAGTAAAAGTGGAACATTTTTCAAGTAACCAACATCGGGAGCGTTTATTTATAATCTTAACTGCACATTTGTTTTATATGACATGATTGTTCATAAAGTTAAGTATGCAACTGTAACAAACACGAGAATTGTATATTGTAAGTTTTGTTCAACATTACCATAAGTAATGAAATAAAATAAATTTGTAAGAAACTCACTTTTTAAAATTCATCAGATGTAGAGCCTGTTGTAAGCATTTCTTGGGTCAACTTGAATCTTCACTGTAATGATGTGGATGATTTGAGTGCTTGTGATGTCCACTTTTATGTTTTTTGTGGACGTGCTTCTTGGGCTTTTCGACATCCTTCTTTCGCTTTTTTCCACTTTTATGCGCAGAGTCCCTTCCCGCCATGTTGTGATGCTTGTGAGATTTTTTCTTCTTCTCCTTCTTCTCTAAATCTTGGTCTTCCTCAGAATCTGAAGAATCTGATGATTCCGAAGACTGGGACAAGGTTCTTGAGTGTTCACCCCTAAATTAATAAAATAAAATTAAGATACAATTTTCTTAGACAAAATAATGTTGAAAGACCACTTGAGAAAAGGTAACATACTTTTTCTTTTTTACATCCTTTTCTTTGTTTTTGCGTTTTTTTTTTTGATGTTTTGTTGACTGCACATTTCCTGCAAATCCAGAATCATGCAATAATAAAATTCAAAGTATTGTCATTTCTAATTAAAAACATTTTTCTGGAGTGTAAACATTTTTTTTAAGTGATCATGTTCTAACTCACGTTATTTTTAAAATATTATATTATAATATATGTATTTCAGGTTACAACATTATGTAGCCAATAGTCCATTACAGATATAGAAATGTGATTACGATTTTTATACATATTGCTGAGTGACAATTCTCCTGACAAACTGGATTGGCCTTAAAAAATTAATGGAGTTTCCTAAAATTTTAAATCTAATGGCCCATTCATTTTTCAATAGATTTAAGTCTAATAATACGTTTACATTTAACATGAAATATGTGCATCAATGTTAGGGGTTCAAAAAATGTGTTGAACCAATGAAGTTGACATATGGCAGTGGCTCAAAATGACACAGACGTACTGTTATTATAGTGTCATATCGGGAAAGTGGCACTTGCCTCAAGTATTTTTGGTGACTACAATACGGTTTATCAGGAGGTCACTTCATCAGTACAAAAAAAAACTTTGTTCATTTCAATATATAGCTCCATCACTTGATAAAAAATATAACTTGATATACTGTTGACAAAGCAGAAAACCTAATACCTATTAGTTGCTGTGATGTAAGAACTGAAGCTGATTCCTCTTCAGGTTCAGATTCAGAGCTGGTGCTGCTAACGTCTAACACGATATCCTTATTAGGATTGACCTTTATAAAATTTCTGCATTGATATGTAAGATGTCCAGCTATAAAGTTGAATATTAAAGATTAATTTTAATTCTTAATATATAAGAATCAAAATGACTTGGAAAATGTATGTATAGACTTACCATAGCCACATTTCTTACATGCAGGACGTACATTATCCGCTCCTTGGTTGGTCAGTTTTGCCAAAACAGCTACAACGAAACAGAAGTAATATTACGATGTGTGCTACGAATTGTAATATACATCTCTGGGATATTCAGACTACGAGATCTTATTATGTGCAGGGGTTTTGCCATTCTTTTTTGTGTGGCCATACATGTACACTGTAATTTCTATTTACTTGTATATGTTTTAGAAAGTTATTTATACACACCTTTCAAGTCGTTCTGCATTTTGTCGAAGTTTTTAAAGTACTAGCTTGGAATTCTTAGCAACTATACATTACAAAGCAATGATAAAATTGATAAACAACTACTGTATTACAGAAAAAACTTAACATCAATTGATAACCGCTCTGTGAAGTATGGAAAGCCGTGCATGCCACTATCACAAGTTTAGGCATTGCATGAACTCCAGAGCATTGATAAGAGCACGCTATCGTTATCGATATTAGGGTTAAATATTAATCCTGTCAAAGAATTTAAGATTTTTACTCATCAGTGAGTGTAATAGATTGCAAAAATGCAAGCTACGGAAGCCGAAGGTTCAAGGAATAGCTGTGATCCTTGCTCTTTTTCAAGACCGGATCAGTTTGTGGTAACCAACCTGCACTTGGTATGGGAGGTCGATTTCAAGAAGTTATCTCTAATCGGAGCTGTCTTACTAGAGATTCAGCGAAAATTAAAAGGTGTCAGTGAATTGGTAAGTAATAAAACTGTATACAATAATGCAGCCTGCTGAAATTTATAATGAACTTGGGTCGTTTAATTGGCCTGCATAATTTATGACAATATGATATATACCTTGCTGAGAATATGTAAGTGGCGCCTTTGACGGGCATGCATAAAATATGTATTTTAAAATTAATTTATGTTAAAAAATTTAAATGTATTAAAGTTTTACATTTAATAGAACTATTCCTGGCGTATTAAACAAAAATAACAAACTCAATAGAGGTCGGTACGCACGAAACGAAACATTTAGAAACACTAGACATAAACACGAAACATACACAAAACATCTTGGTGTGTCCAGGAACGGCCATTTTGTGAAACATTTGATGTTTCTAAATGTTTCGTTTCGATCACTCGAGAGGCGGTCCGGATCAAAGGAAAAAATGTTTCAAAATGTTTTCGGTGAAGGAGCATTTGCCAAGGACTCTACATGATGACATTATAGAGCATTGCACCATGTGCATTTCGTTTTTAAATATATCCGCGAAATTCACAAATTGGACAACAACATATATATTTGGACAATAACAATATACTCTTTAATTAACAACTTACCCTACTTAAAAGATCAAATTATATACGTGAGGTGATCGTTGGACGTTGCAACAAAAGTATCGTTTATTTTGTTTGCGGTAGTACACGCGCTTGCTTACGTCATGAATTACAGTCGGTGACAAAAGCGCCGTACCAGCCAATATGAATGTCTGCCTTGTTTCAAGAAATGTGAATTAGGTGTGTACACTCGTGTTTTGAAACAATTTTGTGACCCATGTTTCGAAACACGCAAGAAACTTTGTGTTTCGTGTTTATGTTTAGTGTTTCTAAATCTTTCGTTTGGTGCGTACCGACCTTAGAATAGCATGCATAGTGGCGCCCCTAACGGATACTAATTTTCAACTAATTAAATAGTAACATGTTTATACATGACTTTGTGATAAATTACTCGAAAATATAAACATGATATGTAATTTCTGAAATCAGAAAACATAATAAAAAAAAATGTATAAATAGATATAATTTTCGTATATTATGTATACAATATATAATATGTATAAATAGTTTATTCTAAGTTATAATTACTTTGTGAATTTTGTCACTTATTTTCTCAGATTAATGCTCTGGTTATGGCAGCATTTTAGTTATTAAGGCTTTGTCCCTAGGACTACACCAAATACAAATTACCATTAAAAAATATATTATTGCAAGTCTCTAAATTTGTGACAATTAATGTGGTTGTTATATGCTTTACATCTTTCTAAAGGTTTTGGATACCCGGGATTTGTCTATCTTCGACGTTTTTGACCTTAAAACCGGAGAGGAGCTCGAGTATGTGCTAGCAGAAAAAGCTTCTGCAGCATTTGGTAAAAAGTTAACAATTACACTTCCAGATCAAAAAAGTGAAAAGTAAGAGTTGCAAATTTTACAAATGAAATCTTTTAAATGATTTACTACATCAGCTGTAAAATGAATATCCATATGGAAATTTATCAATTTTACAGATATGAAATAAAAATTAATTATGCCACTTCAAAAAATAGTAGTGCATTGCAGTGGCTCATCCCAGAGCAAACTGTGGGGAAAATGCACCCTTATTTGTTTAGCCAGTGTGAGGTAAATAAAATTAACAATTTTGTCTTAAAAATAGTTAATTGTGCCTTTATATAAAAGATTAATGCATTTTTAATTAACATTTAGGCAATTCATGCAAGAAGTATGCTTCCTTGTCAAGACACTCCTTCTGTTAAAGCTACCTATACCGCAGAGGTTGTACCAATGAGCACTAATAAGCAAACATGCATGGATTTCTTTGGGATGTTAGTATAAATCACTGACGATAAAGACTTATGGTGTTTATTATGTCATAGGTCAAGACTTCTCCAGACTTAACCGTCCTAATGAGTGCTGTGCTAGATAAGCCACCCATTGAGGAGAATGGAAGGAAAATGTACACGTTTACCCAGGACGTAATTACATGTTTATGGACACATCTTAATAATTTTGCTGAATTTATTAAACACGCTATTGATTTTATTATTGAAATTGTTGCCTAGGTGCCAATTCCCAGTTACTTAATTGCAATTGTGGTTGGTGCATTGGAAAAAAGGTGATATGTTATGTGTGTTGGAGAATGAAATTTATCATAATGTGGATATCTTTAACAAGCTAATGTTTTTTTTACAATTTTTATCAAAAAAAAAAAAGGAAAATCAGTGATCGTATTGATGTTTGGTCAGAGAAATCAGTTGTAGATAAAGCAGCTTATGAATTTTCTGAGGTTAGTAAATGTTACTTCAAGTTATAAAATTAATTAAAATATTTCATTTTTCATATTTCATTTTGGCAAATGCGAGTGCCATAAATTTATCCATCACTTTACAGGCAGAAACCATGCTAAAGACAGCCGAAGATATAGTTGGCCCATATATTTGGGGCCGATACGATATTCTCGTTTTGCCGTCATCATTTCCTTTTGGCGGAATGGAAAATCCCTGCTTGACATTTGTCACTCCGACATTACTGGTAATTTTGCGAGAAATGTGGATTTTTTTCTTTCTGCAAATGCAATATATTTACGGTATCGTTTTTTTTTTTAGGCTGGAGATCGCTCGCAAGCTAATGTTGTGGCTCATGAAATTTCTCACAGTTGGACTGGCAATTTAGTTACCAACAAGTCGTTTGAGCATTTCTGGTATTGTAAAATTATAAAAAACGATATTTTTAATGGTTGCTTAGAATGGTATAACAACCCTGATTGTTTAATGTTGATTAATTAGGTTAAATGAAGGATTCACGGTGTTCTTAGAAAGAAAAATTATCGGGCGAATGTATGGGGAAAAACATCGACAGTTTGCATCGATAGGGGGATGGAAAGATTTAAAGGATATTGTGAGTTGAAATGTATACAAATTCCCAGCTTGCATCATTTCACTTTTATCAAGTTTTGATTACCCGTTTTTAAACTTATTTATAGGTAAATACCCTAGGAGCTCAACATCCATTTACTCAGTTGGTGGTGGATTTGACTGGCAACGATCCAGATGATGCTTTTTCTTCTATACCTTATGAAAAGGGCTATGCATTTTTATATTATTTGGAGCATCTGCTAGGCGGGCCGGGTAAGTAATTTATGACTACATAACCTCTAAGAAATCTTTGAATAATCTTATACAAATCTCTTGTTCTAGAAATATTTGAACCATTCCTTCGATCGTATATCGAGACATTCAAGTTTCAGTCCATAGATACAGAAGTGTGGAAAAATCACATCATCAATTATTTCAAAACTGAGGTAAATCAGTATTTGCTTTTTGTGAGCATAACTTGCACATCAGGAGGGCTTCACAAGGATTTTTTTTCTTTTATAGAAGGCTGATGCTTTAAGTAAGATAGATTGGAATGCTTGGCTGTTTCAACCCGGAATGCCTCCAGAAATGCCAGCGTAAGTTCTTGCTTTACATATTTACATTATTTTACACATTTTGGCATTATTTGTTAAACAATTGTTATAAGGAGTGGAGCTTAACAGTTCTAAAGAAATCTAAGGTCACAAAGGCCCTAAATATTGACAGGGAAAGCCCCCTATGTACAAGCATGCCTAGTTTAGTAATAGGAAGAGGAAATAGAACAATATAGAGAGGAACTATCATGGCATTTGCCTAGAAACAAAACTACTTACCCAGCTGAGACCCTTCTCCTCAGAATAACAATCCATGTTCCCTTTTAAAAATCTCCAATTTCCACAGATATGACAACACGCTAGAGCAGTCATGCAAAGAACTGTGTAAACGATGGATTGAAGCTGCGATTGACGATTTAAGCAAATTTTCATCTAAGGACCTAGAAGAGATGTCTTCGCTTCAAGTTCAGGAATTTTTAACCTTATTGTTAGAACATGTAAGTTTACTTACCGGAAAATTGCCAAAAAAAAGTGTCGTGATCCGTGTAGCTAATTGATATACCCTTAAAAGGAGAGCATTCCAATTGAAAAAATCGAAAAGATGCAGGAACTTTACAAGTTTAATTCTGTCACCAATTGGGAAATCCGATTCCGTTGGATCCGTCTCTGCCTTCAGAGCCACTGGAAAGATGTCATCTCTTTGGCAGTCCAGTTCGTTACAGCTCAGGGAAGAATGAAATATATCGGTCCAATTTACAGGTGAATTAATTATAAAAAAAATATTTTAACATTTTTCTTGCTTGTACTCTCAATTTCTTGTCTGAAATAGCTGCACTTTTTTTTCCTCAAAATAGCGTATTGTGTGTAAAATATTGGTAAAAAAAAGATTTCAATCTTATGGTTTAACAGAATAAGAACCTGCCGATGTACTTGTATCCAATTGTTGAAGTAATTCCAATCCATTTTTCTTAATAGAGCCATGTATGCTTGGGAAGAGTCTCGTCCTATCGCAGTCCAAACATTTCTGAAACATCGTCATGAAATGATGTACATGTCTGCAAACTGCGCTGCAAAAGAACTTCATTTGGATAGCCAGGAAGCGGCTAAATAAAAATGTAATGCTAACATACCAAAAGTGGGTATTAAAACAAACTTATTCCTTTTACAGAGAAAGTGTCATTTTTACTAATTAATCCCACTATGTGTAACCTCAAAGCACTCTACGGTTCTGTTAATTTGCCAAACCAAAACGCCTGTAAAAACAAATAGTAACAAATTAATAGGTATGCATTATAACCCCTACCTTCCAAATGTGTTGACCATTTAGAAATTATAGCATTGTAAATCAAATTTCAAGGCATAACATATGTATCAAGTTTCTCTGCAATAGTTTATTTCAGAGTAAATTATTCTATGAGAATTGCCACTTTGTGAACACGTTTACACTTCAGTCTATCCCATTATAAATAGCAAATGTATGAGAATATTTGACAATAAGCTTAATAGTTATCTAGATGACAGGCAAGGCTCAAAACGATCAAAATAAACCTGAATAATTTATCAGATATAGACCATGATTCTTAGCTCATAAAAAAATTATGTTACATGCGCACTTGAATAATTTAAACAAAATTAAAAGTTCTCATTAGAAAGACCGTCAATATTTTAAGAACTAACATATTCAATTTATGCATTTAATATGGTGATGGCACATATATTATAAATGGTGTTGGGTTTTTTTTTTTGCTTGAATATTAGATAAGTCATTCACCACGTTAGTAGCCTTTCATGGATTTTTTGGAAGAAAAAAAACTGGCTATTGGGCAATGTGGAATTAATGAAATATAATGTAGAATGTTTCACATTTTATGCAAATCACATCAATAAAGGAATTGGAAATTGGAAAAACATCCCAAATGCCAACTTCACAATCTCGAAAATACACAATCCAATCAGTGGCTCTTAATTACTTTTTCCATTGCACAATTCGAACCAATAAAATAACAAGCCCTTGCCAATTTCAAATACAAGGCCAGCAACTAAAGCAGGTTTTATAGACAAATAACAGAAACAAGCATTGACTTTTACGACATAATTAGGGTTACAAGCTTACAGATTATGGCATAGTGGTACTTTAAATGAATCTTAATGTAATCTAAATGGGGAGAAGACAGAACGGGTCCAGTGATGCACATTTAATTAACTGCATAGCTTCTACGGAGAACGAGAAGAATTTAATTTTTAAATAAACTCTCATACTTCGTATGATTGCTGAAGACGACATCGATACAAAGAACAGCTTAAAGTGTTGTACTATTGTGTTGGCCAAAGCCAGAAAGAAACTATGTCTTCCAAGGCAATGCAGAATTAATTTGATTTGGGAGCCTGTAACCTATTTCCGCTGAAACTTGTGGGACACTTGACATGTCACTAATATTAAACATTGCTTAAGTGAAATTCACAGAAGATGCTTTAAAACGCATTATATATCCTCAAGGGTGAAATGTAATGACAAAATTTCAATATCTACACGTTTCAGCCTCTTTAAGCTTTCATTAGGTGCTTTTTTACAGAAGATTTCCCACCAAGTAGTTTATCAAGGCCTCAATGGTGCTGAAAACACAACGTGGGGAAACTTTCGTAAAAAAAGCACCGGCAAAGTGCTAATGAGGCACAAAATCATATGAAATCTTGCTATTCCATTATATAATACCAACCACTTGAAGATTAAGCGAATAAATAGCTTTAATGGTAACATAAAAATGAAAAGATTACTTTGATGTTATCTTCCCAAAATGTTAACATTAGAGATATTCGCAATAAAAACCTTTCAAAAGAAAACAATATAAGTTTTAAATAACGCTTAAAACCTCTAGCCTTATTATAATAAAACCTCCCTAGATTCAAACTGATATCTGTATTAAAAGTAAAAAATCGCTTTTAACTTTCATCATCAAGTCTTTCGGCATAATGGAGAATGGGGTTGATAAGCTTGTAAAAATCTTCCGTTTCATGAACAATAAATATTGCTTGATATTATGGTTATCCAAATGTATAGCTAATCACACCATGACCTTGTTTAGCTAGTAACTTCCCCAAGCACAGCTGTATTTTGCTACAATTAAATTAAACTATTTACATTAGCAAATTAATGATATAGCAAAACATACTTTCCTTCCATTCCATAATTTATATAGTCCAATAAACATAGATCTATGTTCAATAAAGTATGTTTATTAAGGACCACACTAATCGATGGTCATGTTACAATTTAATCAAAATGTGATTTGTTAGGCCAGAAATTGAATCCAGAGAAATATTTCTCATAAGAGTGGTTTACAAAATATTAGTGTGAATCCTTTCAATGGTTAGCAAGGGTAAAACTAGCTTTGTAACAAATAATATTTTTTATAAAGTAATAGGTTTATTACTGTTATTTCTTAGTTTTAAAATCTAATAAAGTAAATATTGACATATAAAGCTCAGATCAACAGTTCTTAAGATTGTAAAATGGTCCTGAAACCATAACGTTTGAGAGCCACCGATCTTATATATGGTTAAGCAATAAAAAAAAAATAAAAACAGCTGCAAACCTAGTTATTTTATAAAGTTAATTTCATAAGTCATGTAAGGTCAAGCATCCTTGGAAACTACCCAAACAATATAAACATTGATTTGGTTAACTATTAGCTGATTTTGTTGTTGGTTCCCACTCTCCATTTAGTTTATAATTGCTTTTGCAGAAGTATGCTAATTGTAAATTATTTTAGAAGATTCATTATAACATGATTTTCTAGAGAAATGTTAAAAAATAGAATTTCTTTGTTAATGACAAAGAAAAAAAGTGTAAATGGCTACTTGACTAGACTTATTTTCTACTGGTTGCTTGTTTTTGATTTTCTTTAAGCAACTACATGTGTGAATTGATATATTGCATATACCTTCAAATTCACTTGCATTTCCCCCAAGCAAATTTTGCTCTAAGTGTACATTAACAAATTTAATCACCTAAACTGATATAATACTTAAGCACCCGAACTTGGCCTCAAGACGTTTCTCAAGTTGACCATTTAGCGTACATCAAAATTTATGTGCCCACCTTATATTATGGCAAATTGGTAAATACCTCAATAAAAATGTGCAATGTCTCGAAAACAATATCTTATAGAAAACTTCGATTGTGAAAATGACAACACAGCTATGGAAATCCTTTGAATTACTTCTAAAATTAAAAATCGTTGACCTTACTGTTAGGCCTGGCTTGGAAACAAAGTGACAAGTAAGGGAAGAAAGAACTAGAAAACGTGGTTCAATATAAGGAGAGAAAAAGAGAAGCAAAAATAAATTCAGGGAAGAAATGGTGGCAAATGTCAGCTTTTCTTCTCAATGGTTTCATCGCTCCAGTGTTCCTCTGAAAGCCACCTCAAATAAACTCATCATTCTACTTTGAGTAGCTCAACATCAAAGATTAATGTGGCATTCGGAGGAATAGTATACAAACGTTAAGAAAATTAACAGTTTTCAACAAAAACAATATTCACATCACACAATACCACAACGCGAAAAACAAGAGAAAACTTTCATTAGATAAACGTTGACAACTGAACTAGTTTACGTAAGAATATACTCCAGAAATGCTTGACAAATTTGTCTTAGAAGAGTTTAAATCCTTAAGGATATTCTAACTAAAAAGTAATTGAAACAGCTTCATTCATCATTACATGAAAGCTATTCCAAAAACCTAACTTTCTTTTTGGAGTAGTATTAAATTTGGTAATCATAATAGTAGTATTAAAAAGCAACCCTCTCTATAATACAGTTATCTGATTTATGAACATCAAAAGGATATATTCCAGGATGTCCCCTTGATCCATATGCAAAATCAGGTGAACAAATCAACCTAGCACGTTGACCTACACTCATCTAAGATACAAACGAAATATCAATAATAAATTTAGATAAATATGCATACAATTACAGCAGATTTTCATGGAGAGAAAATACTAAAATAGATTTCATACTTTTTTCCTCATAAAAGAGGAACTTGATTATGTTAACAATAAATTAATCACGGGTTTATTATTGATATTTTCTTATTAATCAACAAATCAGTATTTTGGACAAAAGCTCTAGGTAGACAAAGGGAATCTTTACAACTGTGAAGAGGCCTCTTAATATTTTTCATTGTGTATTTTAAGGAAGGAGAATGAGCATTCCAAAAAGTTCACCTGTGCAACTCCTTGGTCCCATCCTTTAATAACTTCGCCTTTGCCTATTTTAAATTTAAATGGCAAACCTCGATCGCGGGATGAATCAAATTTGGATCCATCTTCGAGAGTACCTGGCAAAGACAAAAAAGCGTGTTATTCCTAAGCAATCCTTCTTCCAAACCCCTTAACAACATTGCCCATTTACTTCTAAAGCCAGGTCTCCACCAAGACGTACATGTACGTATAAACACGTTTTTACAAACATGTGCAAAAAAGTTTGCTCTCCGGGTTTGTTTCAGCCGCCATTTTTTAAATATACGTGGACCTATTAAATGTTTTTAATAGCTGTACAATTTTTATATTTAAAAAATGGCGGCTGAAACAAACCCGGAGGGCAAACGTTTTTGCATAAGTGTGTAAATACTTGTATATACGTACATGTACGTCTTGGTGGAGAGCCGGCTTAAAAGCAAAGTGAAGCGTTTAAAGTACATGAATATTCAAGGTTATTTAGGCGTTCATCAAGGAACTTTTGGAAGAAATTCTTAATTTTAAAGGTGAAGCTTCCACAGCAAGCTACAAGCGCTAATATGGCGACTTTTTGAGGTCACCATGCAATTTTTGTTGTGACCTTGCTACTCGCACATGCATCAAATTCTTTCGGGATCGTCTTTGAGGTCGAAGTACACATTTGCGCAAATTATTCTTGTGTGGACGTTTGGAAATACGTTTCTGGTTACAAACTGGAGAACGAAATTCTTACAAAATAAATACATCGAGATTTGTATTTGCTTACAATTAAGCTCGTTTTTACGCCAAATTTGATAATGTTTAATTATAAACTTTTTATAATGAATTCAGCAATACATTTTAACTAAATTAACAATAAAAGAACATAAAACGGCTCAGTTAAAACAATTTTTTTTAATGACGAAATTTCAAAAATCCCGCTGAATAAAAGTAAGCCGCTTCGCTGAACTAAATAGGCCTCCATAAACATAATATGCGAACCAGATATTTTTAACTCGAAAATGCGTGGGAATGGCGCCTCGAGGCCTAACTGAACTGTTGGCGCCTTCCTTGTGTTAATCACTATTACATAGTAGGAACAATAAGATCAATCTTAACCATTAATATTATGCACGGCAAAGCAAAGACATTATATAAGATGACGAATGGCATTTTATATTCGGAATAATAGCAATATTTCTTTGCCTACCTGTATAATGAACGACTACGGTTTGGCCAGTTTTCGGGAAGGTTTGACCTACATTGATATGTATTAAGATTAATTTGCATTCAGATCTCGCCGATAATAGTGAAACACAGATCATTATTTAGCTACTAACCATCTCCAGGTGCAATTGCTACAACTTCGACTCCCATTCTACAGGTAAATTGAATGAAAAATACAAATGACGGTCAAAAGCACCAACAATTCACACACCCTTCTTCCTCACAAAATGGAGTATTGCTGACTGAACAATGCTAGCGCCACCGCGTCTTTGATGCTGTCGAATTAAAAAACAAAACAACGGCGCTATATAAAAGGTGTTTCTCATGTGGGCTTGGCTTAGGGGTCGCTCATCAAAGCCGTCTACATGTGTGTTTTCAGCCTACCATAAACTCGAACTCCAACGACCCCACGTACAAAATATGGCGGCTAGCTTGTATCATCAATCTATTAATTTCGTAGTTAAACACATTTATAACGTGCAGACATTTGCAGGTATTCCTGAATTAATAGGAGAGGACATATTCAATGCATTTATTTTTCACTGTCTGGCGAATGGTGATCGCTTGCACTTATCCTGTGGTTTAAAAGTGTTTAGTGAAAGTTATGGCGCGATGGTCTTGACCAGCTTGGACTTGAGTAGACAGTTACTAAGTATTAACGAATATTCCGATTGTCTAATTCCGATTATGACTAATCTAGTTGCATTAGATATAAGTAACTGTCAACTGGGAATGAACCATGAAATTCTACAGCATTTAGCAAATATGAAAAAGTAATGAAACTTAATTCCATCTATAGCTATGATATAAAAGTTACATGATTTGTGAAACTTACTTTAAATGTTGTGTTTAGTTTACAGCTACTTAATTTAAGAAATTGCGGAATGACTGATGATGCCTTGAGGAAGCTGACTATACCATGCCGAATGTACAACAAGGGTTTTGTGGATTTACAGAGGCTGGACCTGTCATGTAATCAATGAGAAATACGATTAGTTGCATCTGTATTGTCTCACAGTAGTGAAGGGTTTCTTTTTTTAAAACATCTTTAGGTAATCCAAAACTAACTCTACAATCGCTGAAGTTTTTAAGTTGCCTGAGGAAGATCGAAGTGCTACTGTTGTCCGGAACTTCCATCGTGGTATAAAATTTAAATAAGGTTTGAGAATGCAAGATTTTTGCAGGCGGCTCTCTCTAAATTTTGATTGAAATAATTTCAGCAATCGGATGCCGAAAAGTTCGGTGAAACACGTGGTTTCATTCTTGCAAATGATCGTGGCATTGAGTCGAACTGGAGGGTCAAAACCCACGGTTGGGCACGAACAATCGTTCAGCATTGGATAGGAGTTACAAACTCACCCAAAAAATTGACTAGTCCAGAATCAAAACGGCAAGCTGCTAATTTCTGTACGTCACTAGTGGGTTGTTCTGAATCACTACATCAATTATGCAATCAACATTTATATAATCACATCTTCCAGTATTAATTCCTAGCCAAATTTCCTTCTAGATTTGAATTGCCGAGTTCGGTTGGAAATGGCCAAAGAACTGAAATCATCGCCGCCACCTAGGAAAATTCCTCGCATTTGTCTTGTGAGGTGCAGCAGTTCTACCAATGAAATGCATGATTCGTCTAGGATATCATCAGAGCCAAGCACCAAGCCTGAACTATACCAGAACACAGATATAGATAACGACCTTATGAGTTCTTATTTGGTGCATCGACCAAGAAAATCCACCTCCAAACGTAACTTACTGCAAGCATTAGACATGTCAAGTTGATGGATAAAAAAGGAACATACAACCATATATCAGATGCAGCAATGGCATGGAATGCGAGGACAACCCCGAGCCATTTTCTCTGCAAAGCAGAAGCATTGAAACCCTGTAAAATAAGTCCTAATACAATCATTATGATATTATTTCAAGAGCTTCCTTGGATTATTTATATATTATTATCATTGCAGTAGTGAGTTCTGTTATTTAAAAACTCGGGGAAATGAAGTTATTTATGACGAACCTTGAAGTAAAATGAATAAAAAATAAGTCGATTTCAACAACTTCTTTGAAGCAGTTTTATTCTACATGTAGCAATGTATTTAATAAAATGTTTACTTATTTCACTAAATTATATTTTAATTAGAGTAAAAACGAGAAAAACTTTTCATTCGCTTTAATAATGAAGTAGAGTTAAATGTGCAAAACTACTGGCTATATTGTTTTTTGAAGATAAGCAAACAGAAGTCCACAAAACAAGTCATGTATTTATGCCAAGCCTAAAAACTTGTCTACCTCATTCATGCAACAGCTACTTAATACAAACAAGAATTTAAATTTTAGTTATGTTTAGAACTTAACAGAATGTTTGTTACCTGATGCACATCGATTTACGGGGTTCTATCCATGCATGCTTAACATTTATTTTGATTTTGAAGCGAGGTGATTTAGACTGCTAATACAAAACATCTCTAACAATTAAAGATGAGGTGATGAGTTCTTAAAGAATTATGCACAAAAGAACAAATACAATCCAACCTCATTAAGCTGAACCCCAGGGGCCATCAAAATTTGTTCAGCTGAACCGTGATCAATCATTTGCAGGAGATTGTAAATTTCGTTTGTGGTTCCATAATTTGCATTAAAGGTTAAAAGTTCACCTTAAAGAGGTTTGACCGTATAAAGTTTGTAATTGTTTTTGGCAAGACATACACTGTAATAGCTAAGAGAACCTCGTAAACATGCCAAGATGTTTCTGTTGTTGCCATTAATCGTCTCTTCCAACCTCAATGATGCTTTCGAGCAGGCGATCTTGAACGGGATCGTGATTTGGACCTAAAATATGAGAAACAATGCATGTTATCAGAGAAGGCGCCAATAGTATTCTAACTTAAATACAACATCAACTACTTGAAGGAACCAAAGAATAGTAATCTGCATTCATATATCTTCCAAACCTGCACCTATCCCTTGACTTTGAACTTGAGCTCGACCTGCTTCTACGTTTCCTTGATTCAGAATCGTAAGAATTTGATCTAGTAATAGAGAAAGAAAAGAAAATATTAATAATCCTATTAATAATCGTTAACGAAAAGCAATTTAATAAACGCCCAAGCCCAACCCGCTTTAAATATGGCAAAGAATGAATAAAATCAATGCGAAACGAAAACAATGGCAGAAATGCACACATAGGTTACAAAGTGATATCGACCTTAAACCTGCAGTTACCCCTTTACCAGTTACCTGGACCGTGATCTGGATCTCTTTAAATGCTTGTTTCCGGATAAATTTCCAGATTTCGAAGGTGAACTGGAGCGCGAACGATTTCTGGCACTGGAGGACACAGATTTGGACACAGCCGGAGAATTCAAAGTGTCCTTTTTCTTCTCCGAATCTCCGCCATTAGAATTTGAATCGTTTTCGTTATCACTATCATCGCCCCAACCACTGAGATCATACTTTGATAAATCGCCATCTTCATCATCATCATCTTCCTCCTAAGTGTAAAAAATAAGTGTCACATTAATTTTTAAACATTATTGTTTTTCAAGTTTTTTAATATACTCCCTAAAGGGCCTAAACAATCAACTTATTAACTTTAATAAAATTCACCATTTACAAATCTGTTCTCTAAATTTTTGTTATAAAGGAAACCCAAGTTACTAAAACTATAAAAATTCAGAGCATACCTCCTCTTCCTCCTTAGGGTTATATCTTGCAGGCTCCTTTACCTCTATTTCAGAGGAATCTTTTTTAGGCTCATCTCGAAACTTTTTCTTTTTACGGCCAAACTAAGGAATATACTTGTACAAGTAAGTAGTCTACCAGAAAGCATAACAACAAACAAACTGCTTTTAATAATCTTATATGAATTACCTCGTCATATTCACCATCAGAATCTTCCCTTTTGATATACTCAACATTTTCACGTTCATTATAGCCACCTCCATAACCAGTCCTCTCTTCAACTTCCCCAAACTTTGGTGCATTGCACATGTTACATTGTTGACGTCTTGCCCAATTCACATTTCCACATCTAATATTTTAAGACATGATACATATTTACTTAGTGAGATTTAATAATTACTTGTTTGGAACAAAATTTGTGTTAAACAGACCAAACATAAGATACAGAAAAACTATAATATTAAATCACATATTACTCAAAGACAGAATTAAGTTCTTAAATAAGTTAGAAGTTGGAAACTTCGGAGAATTTAAGAAAAACCTATATTACATAAACTTAAAACTGCTAGATGTCAAACTTAATTTTTTTCTTTATATGCCAAAATTTGGTACGGGTGAAATGCCATGAAAATGAGTTAGCATTAGGTAGTAGAAACATAGTTACTTGCTACACTGCCAGTCATCTGCACTAAATAAGCCACCGCTTTTTTCAGCAGCTGCTTTTCCAATTTCAGTTCCCAATTTTTTCTTCTTTGGACACTCGGTCTTTTCTGTAATAAAATGAGATTGTTAGAGCTGCACTATCCAACTGAACAATCTAGTGATGTGCAATGAAAGATAGCAACTGTCAGCATTATTACCTTTTCCACATCTATTGCAAGATGTCCGACGAGCAAAGTTAACGTTGCCACACCTGTAGTAAATAAAATCCATAATTTGCTTGCGAATATATATCATGCTCAATATCGACTGTTTTATGTGGATGACAACCCAACACACTGTGGGATTCGACAAGTAGTCCTGACTGTCAAGTGATCGGTTTGGAACATGTAAATGGTCTTTTAGAGGAAAGCACAGATCACTCATGGTAAATTTGTAAAAGAATTATCCTATGTTCACCAAAAGTTAGAACATTATAAAGCAATGTTATGAAAACCACTGAAGATAGAAATATATGGCATTTTCAACGATTAAGCCCTTGGTGTTGGCTGTCTCACGCAGTCACATTGTGAGAGCAGCAATTGTATGTAACGATTTTGTGGAAAGGATTAGAACCAATGGAAGATAAGTAAAACTTGACTGACTTGATTGAGTACACTTGCCTATACATAAACAACAAAATGGATTTTTTCTACTCCTATATCAGAGGTAAAATTAATGTATTAAACTAACGTAAGAATATAAACTAAGCAAACACAACTTACTGAGCATCTTCGCATACCCAATCTCCTTCATTCATTTTAAATTTTCCGACAGACATCGATGGAAATCAAAAAAAATTAAAAATCCAAACAACAACCAGCACGTTTACCAAAGTCGGCAATGGAGAGCCAAAGCAGTGGTACAAAATTCCCTATATAAAATCCATTCACCATAATCACGTAATTTATGGTCACATTGTACATGTTGGCGCGAAATTCGTTAGTGCGGATACAAGTGCGTCGTTTTGAAACTTGTTATGTGTTAATTGAAATCAATTTTAAATTAATTTTGGAATAGTGTTCGACTTGCATTTGATATTTTTAAGTTCCGGGAACAATATAATCGACATTCCATGTTTGTGGGGCTATCATCGAGTGGATTACAAAAACTGAAAAAAACGGGAAAATGCCAAAGCTGCATTTTTGCCTAAAATATTTGCGATAGAAAACTCTAGCAAACCGTAAGTACAACAAAACACTTCTCCAAGAAAGACAAACTATAAAAATTTACAGCAAAAACTATCATTGTTTAAATAAATCAAACTAAAATGCTTTAAATTGTTAAGCTCAATGTTTAAAAAAAATGACTGCATTTCTTCCTGAAACCTGCTTAAAACCTAAAAATAAATAATGTGATAGGACAGCTGTAGCTTGTGAGTTTAAATTTATCTCAAGGAAATCTCAAGGATTGACATGCAAGGTTGTATAACAGTATTTCTGAAAATACAAGTTATTCAGTAAAATCGTTGTACAATTATTTAAAAACAAAAAAAAACCACTTGATTTACAAAATATAGTTTTGGAAGAAAACTCAAAGACTGAAAAGCATGATAGATAATTAAAACGAATTTCACCGAATTCGAGTCCGGAGAATAACATTGTCAACACTGTCTTTGGCTTTCTTGTCGTTTTTAACTTTTTTTGGATCGACGGCAAAACATTTCCAAAAGCGAAGTGTTTCATCTGCAGCAGCTGACACCACCATTGTGCCATCTGGACTCATAGCAAGGTCCAGTATGCGGGCGGAATGTCCTGTCAACTCTGCCACTTTAGCCATCGCTGGGTACTTCCACAGAGTAAGCTGATTATTAACATAACCATGTCCAGAAATCAATTCTTTATATTCCTTTGACCACAACACAGAACAAACCTAAGAATAAAGCATGAGAATTAGTAAAGTCACGTTGGCAACATAGTACAATTGTATATATATATTTTTTTTTTTAAGCAAATAGCAGTTTAAACCTGAGATTTTGTATCTGTTGTATTCAAACACACTCCAGTGTTGCAGTTCCAAAGTCGTATGCACCGATCACTTGTGCCACCTCCACTTGCCAAAATGCTTGGTTGCCAGGGACACCAAGACAATGCCTTGAGAAAAAAAAAGGAAAATCATTTCATTTAGTAATTTCAAGAAGGATTTCACGGGTTTAAAAAACTAAAAAGTCAACTGAATATTTACTTTAACAGCAGACGTGTGCTGGGAGAATGTGTAGAGTGGATTGGTGTCAGTGAAGCATTCATTGACGACAGATGGCCATATATTTATGATGTTATCATTTCCTCCGCTGGCGAGGTAACGACCATCCGGTGACCATCTTAATCCGCATACTTCTTGAACATGGCCAGATAATGTTCCAACCAAGTGATTGGCATTTCTAACATCATGATGGTGGATCAAACCTGATCTAGATCCACTGTAAAATAATAGAAAATGGTAAATTCATAAGTAAAATTTCGCTAGCTGACAAATTTGTTAATAATTGACACCGATTTTAATATTACCTGGAACAAACATATTGATTCCAAGACAGAGCACCAATACGAGCATTATGAGCAGCCATAACTCGAACCTTTCTTGTGTGCTCGACATCCCACAGCTAAAAACAATGCAATAATAGCTTCAGTTAGAAAACAATGAATTTAACATCATACTCATTCCAAACACTTTGTTTTAAGAAGCTGCATTATAAAAACAGTTTGATTTTGTGTAACTGGAAATATGTTTGGTGAAATCAAAGCAAAAATACACACCTGCAATTCTCCCGTGCTAGTGCCAACAGCCAAGTAGTTCCCATCGTCAATCCATGAAACCGAGGATATATATGATCCGGCCTCTTCCAAACCTACTAATGCTGTAATCTCCCCTGTTGCAGCCTTCCAAAGATACACACTATCTGCCAAGGAAACTGCCAAAATATTGGTCGAGCTCCAATCGAGCAAATTCAAATCTGCAAAACGTTTTGAATAAAGTATGAATTCTGAGAAACATTCACAAAAAAAACACATTTTTCTCATTGAAAAAAGAGCTTACAAAAATCGTCGTAGATTTCAGGAGCATCCAAAATTCGTTCTGGTGCTTGTGGTATATGCCTAGTGGATTTCTTCATAGTAGATGAGGGCGTTTTCCCATGGCTGTACAAAACCCTTAACTCGCTTTGGAACCCTATTATAAAAATACATTGATCATACAAAGTTAGCGCTTTCCCTTTAATTATATTGGGCATTTCTATACGTTAGACTCTAAATTACCTTCTGGAGCTGGTGGGGCTTTTGTACTATACGAAATTATCCTTGTATTACTCACATCACAACCATGAAGAGTATTTATTATGAATTTCTGTTTTTCCAATCTGTTGGGACTTAGATTTTGTTCATTTTCATTATTTGCTGTCATTTCCTGGACTACCTAAGTGAATGCAAGAAAATGCATATGTTGATATTTTACGTTATAAATGTGCAAGCATGATTAAGTACTGGAAATGCATAAGTATGCAGTAGCTACCTTATAATGGCTTAAGTCAAATTGAGTGGTTGCGCGATTGGGAATGAATCTATCGCCACCATTAGGCGTTTTTGGAGTTTTATGTTTTCTTGGAGTCTTTTTTGACTTCCCTGTGAAAAGTAGAACATAGTACTATAGCAATGATGGCCAAAGATGTTTAAATACGGAATCGTTGAATAACAGTTCACTTACCAGGTGTTTTTCTAGGAGTTTTTGAAAAACTAGTAGAAGAAACATTTATGCTCTTATTAGCTTTTGGCGTTTTGGGGACATTAAAGCTTGAAGTAATGTTAAAGGAGGCATTGCTGTTAACCGAAGAATCGAGTCCCTTTTTTTGCCATCTAGCCACTGGCGGTCGATGTTGAGGCGCATCTAGGCGCAAACTGTTTAGCTCGTTTTCAAGACTGAATTGAGCCATGTTTTGTTTTTCTGTTGAAGTTTTCTTGTATATATACTGAAAAACGAAAGCATTTTTACAAACGGTATCACAAGATTTTAAACATAAATGAAAACATTGTTTGTATTCACATGATCAAGAAGGTGGGAAAGTAAACAATGCATGCTTGTATTCAAATTACATCATAAGGCTTATACTATAACATAGAAAGTCGTTGATCTGATAACAAAAGCAAATTTACTTAAGGCACAATATTTCCTGAAATAAGTTAAGATTGTGTCCAAAGATCAATATTGATCGGGGTTTTAGACGTGTCTCCCCAGTGAGCTCCAGATTGACTCCGACTGACTGGCTTCCCAAACATACCGTGTATATTTGGGGCATTGTTATAAAATGGGTCCTTTGATCTTGAGTCTTTAACCCTTACACCTCCACAGCTAGGGGTCTCATTAAAATTGGACCAGATTGTTAATTAGATTACACATTATAGCAGGATATATTTATTCTACAAACCTTATAGCTCCCAGTAAATCTAAAATGACCTACAGTATGTGTGGTAATCAAGTTCACATAGACAGTATATAAATTGTAATTCTGTAATTGTGTAATTTACAACAATTCAACTGGAAATTACTAACAAGAGCATCTTATTGTCGTGTAAAAGCTTACGTTATCAATACTACAGACTTTCTGTTTACTATGCGTATTATAGTAGGTCAACAATTTCTTTGTATTATTATTTAAATTTCAAATTTTGGGTAATTAACGTGCCCGGATAGGAATGAGTTCAAAGGTCTTTGTCAGCCGTTCTAAACGAAAGGCAAAATACAGCTGCGCGTAAAGGAGATTAAACAGTAAAATATACTCACCCAATGCAGCGAAGTAAATAACTAACTAATTGTTTATGTATGATTTCCAACTTGGACGAACTTCCAACAAGTCGCTTTGTATCTCAAGGATCCATGTGGTGGTGTAAACGGTCGGTTAATTTCAAAAAGATGGGCGAAAAATTAAAGAGACTAACCATTAGTTATGATTGGCTGAATCGATGGCACGCCCAGCACGTGAGCGATCATGTGACTTTATCGTCAGCACAGTTTGCGTCCAGATTTCTGCTAATTGCAGGGTGGCACACCTGTGCGTATTGGTCGAATTTTGGGTCCTCCGTTTGAAAAGATCGATCATAAATAAAATGGCGGTAAATGTGAATATTGGATATAAAACTGTCAGGCAGGTTTACGCTCAAGAATAGCAGGTAATGTTGGCATAATTATGACACTAAATTTGGTTGTGTGGAGCTACCTTTTTGTATCCAAAGCTAGACAGAATATCTATAAACTAGGCATTGTAATGACATTATAGAAAAATAATAATACTGTTCCTTTAATAACCGAGTCATGTTCACTACAGGATCTAGCAAGGCACTTGGCAATTTTCGATAATCTTATATTAAATATATAAAAAAACAACTTGGAATGACAAACATTTGCGGTGCAGTAATTAAGTATACAGTTTCTTTACATGTGCTGGGACATTGTTCCGTTTTAGCAATAATTTTTTTAAATTTTAAAATGTGCACAGCATTCTGCCTATTTAACAGTTATTATTTCATATTACTCACTGAGAGCTATAGGAGGCTGGAGCAGTAGAAATTCAGCATTTTCATTAAATTGATATCTGCAGAAGTTACACTTCTACCAAACTAGATAACCTTGAGTTTTTTCCCTACATTTATAAATTCAGCAATAGTTTTGTCCACGTCTTCCAACGAATGTGCAGCTGACATTTGAACTCTTATTCTTGCTTTACCTGAAAAATTGAATGGTCAGCGTTTAAGATTTGCCAATCATTTATCATTAATACTGCATTAATACATGCAGTTTTTTTTAACCTTTTGGTACAACAGGATAGCTGAATCCAATAACATATACTCCTCTTTCTGTAAGAATAAAATATAAAAGTCAAACAATATCAAATTGGAAATAAAAGTAAAATACCCAGTTTTAAAAAAATGATATCATTAATTTGATGTGATGGCATTGACATGGATAAAACTTAATTACCTAGCATTTCATCAGCAAACTGGGAAGCAAGTCTTGCATCTCCCAACATGACAGGACAGATTGGGTGATCTTCACCCTACATTAAGTAAATAATGACAACTTGTGTAGTGTTCCTATAATAAATGCAACGAGCTTCTACTTAATGTTGCTACTCAAAATACTAAATGCTTACAATGATATTAAAACCAGCCTTTCTCATACTGGTTCGAAATTTGCGAGTATTTTGCATTACTTTTTCTGTGTATTCCGAGCTATTCGTTATGATTTCCAATGCCTATAAAAGAATACATTTATTTAGCATACTTCAAAGAAGAATTGAATTTGAAAATGCATAATGCTACAACCTTCTTAGAACTTTCAACAACAGGTGGTGGTAGGGAATTAGAAAAGAGATATGGTCGTGATCTTTGACGCAAAAGATCAATTAATTCTTTTGGTCCAGTAGTATAACCACCTGCCGCACCGCCTAACGCTTTTCCTAAAGTCGAGTTGATGATGTCGACACGCCCAGTTACATTGGCATATTCCTCTGTACCTCTATGAAGGCATATACACAAATATCACCAAAAATAATGCAATCTCATAATCTGTTATTTTTAAATGGATTTCTGTTGGCACCAAACCTTCCAGTTTTTCCAAAAAAGCCTGTTGCATGGCATTCATCGACAAACACCAATGCCTTGTACTTGTCTGCTAAATCACAAATATCCCTACAAATTACAAAAATATAATTTGTACAAGTCATTTAAGGCCAGCACAATATTGCCGCATCCATAACTGTACAGTACTTTAAAGGCGCTACATTTCCGTCCATGCTGAAAACACCATCAGTGGCTATCAAACGCATGCGGGAACCTTGACTTTCCTGTAATTTTAATTCTAAATCTAAAAAGTAGATAAAATAAGAATTACCAACTGATGAGACTATTTCACACCCTCGCCATTTAAATTTGTAATGTCATTTTACTTGCCATTCATATCACGATGCTTGTATCTGTATCGGGAAGCCTTGCAAAGTCTAATACCATCTATTACTGAAGCATGATTCAATTCATCAGAAATGACTGCATCTTCCTGAGACAGAAGAACCTCAAAAATCCCTGCATTTGCATCAAAACAACTGGCGTACAGTATAGCATCTTCACGACCATGAAATTTTGCTATTTTTTTTTCGAGGTCCTTATGGATGTCCTAGTGAAAGTCCATGACCACAATAGTTAATTTCCAATTTATCTTGGTGCCAAATATGAAAATAAAATTTGAATTTCACCTGAGTGCCACAAATAAATCGCACTGAACTTAATCCAGCTCCATGAGTGTCCAATGCTTTCTTCCCAGCAGCGATTACATCTGGGTGGCTCTTAAAATTGTAGAGTAAAAATATTGCATGTCAATAACGATATTAGCATATGATATCACATGCATTAGATAGAGTCTTGGTCTTCCGTGCAAACGATACAATCGTAATATTCCGTGCAGTATTTAGTAATATCACCTACCGACAACCCCAGATAATTATTTGCACAGAAGTTAATGATACTCTCTTTTCTTCCTTCGACACGGATGTTGACATCTTGTTTCGTAGTTATAACTCGCTCACTTTTCCAAGTGCCAGCTTGGTGAATTCCATTTATTTCATTTTGCAAAACCGTTCTTAAGCTTGCCAATGAGCTTGAAAAATTTACTTGCTTGTATTGAGCAGCAAATAAACCTAAAAAGCGCCCATAGCATAACGTATCCTTCTAACATAACAGCAATTATACATAAATTTAACAACACAAGTAATTAAAGTATTGCATACAAATATATTTTTTAATAGTCGATGACATATGCTGTGGAGTATTTTTTTTTGTGGAAATTTGCTAGACCACTGACTTTCTGCAAATTTTCATTAGAAATAATTATATAAATTTCATTTATTTAGGGAACGTTAAAAAAATCCCTGGAGATAATAACTGTAATTTAATTACAAAAATAATAAGCATCTGAAATTTGAGGTGACCACTGGTTGAACCTTTGGTCTAAATGGATAATTTTCTTATATAACTTTGAAATTTGTTTATAAATTTTCATCCACGCCAAAATGCAGGCAGAAAATTATAAATCAAAACAACCTACCTTTCTTGAATACGTTAATAGAGATCATGGTAATTGACTACAGCTGCAAACACGTCTGATTGTAAATTTTACGTTTCGTATCACACCTTCAGTGCGCCCTCTTTGTTTACCCGAACGAAACAGCTGAGGTCAAGGTCAAGGCCAGTTGAATAATATGGGGTGCGTATTCCCTAGCATGTGATTGGCTGCCCCAAATAGAACTCATCTGAACGAAAATCTATTTTTAAATATTATGACATCCAAGAAATATACTGTGTACATGTAGTACATAAATAAGAATGTAGACACTTGGCAGGGAAATTACATGACTGTATAACTCACTAAATTCACTAGCAATTCAACTGGCACTCAAATAGCTTAAAAAGTTGTTTTCCACAGGTTTATTGAAAATATATCAGAATTTGTGAAATGAATATCGCTCACAACATGTATTTACTCATCAAAGGTAATTTGCCCTGGCCCGTGATTCCTCATATATCTACGATATCTCTTGTATCTAGGATCTTCAGCCATTTTAACTCTTGATTCCTCATCTTGCAACTTTTTCCAGTCCTCCAGATATTACAAAGAAAATATGATGAGCATTAATTCTCCACACACTAATAAGCTAAACATTTTAAAATTACAACATGGGCTTACCTGGAATTTATCTTTAATCCACAGTTCATTCAAAAGATATTCTTCATGCTTTTCTTTCTCTAATGCCTATACAAAAGTAAAAAAATCAGCGTAAATACTTAGGAAACGGTTATTCATAGAACTATCTAACAAACTAAAGCTTTTCAACAAAAATCAAGGTATACTTACACTAAACTGAAGTTCTCCAAGTCCAATATTTTTCCTGATAAGATAAAGCTTTTCCTCACGGCCATATTCTTCTTTTTTAATGATAAATTTCCAAAACCATCGAGCATAGAATGTCACAAAAGAAAATATGGTAACCGGTAACAAGACAAGTTGAACCCACAGCAAGTCTTTGATACTCGGCTTGGCATAAGCTCCTCTGTAGTATAAAGAATACAAGATTTTAGCAACAATTCAGCAAAACTAATGAAACATTAGGGACTTAGGGATTTTTTCATAACAAAATCTATGAAACGAAAAACGAAATTAATTTCGTTACTTTCAGTTTTCGTGGCAGATTTCGTTATGACAGTTAAGGATTGTGTTCAACACACGAAACCGAACTATAACAGTGCAACCAACCATTTATGACCCATATGTTCGTAAATGTTTGGCAGCACTGCCCGAAATTGTTTACGAAAACTATCACAAAAGGGTAAGATTTCGTGAAAATAAGGTTGATTTCGGAACGTAGGCCCGAAATGTGTTGAAGTGACGTCAGGTATTTTAGATTTCGTTACCAAAATTTCGTTAACGAAATAATCCCTAAGTCTCTATTGTTGCTTTAAACTTAATAGAATTAGAACAACATACTTGATATCCATTTTTTCCTCAATAATTTTTCGAATTATTGTTTCTTTGTCTTTCTTTAGCTCTTCCTAGATAATATTTAATAATAATATTAATTTCACTTCTAGTAAGTCGTTTCTGGTTCAATCCCACTAAAGTTGTATCCAACCTTAGTTTTCCTATTCTTCCCCCGGCCATTTTCAGATATTGGCAATAACTTTTCTTTTGTCGCTATTTGTATTGCCTGAAATAAATCAATGCCGATTAGTAAAATAGAATCCAGAATATTAGCCATAATTCAGAATGATTAACCTGATACATACTTCTAATAAAAAAGACTGACCTGGTTTCTATACTTTTCAGTTGTAGCGAAATAATCAATTGCCATGCCATAGCGTTGTCCACCTACAAAATACTGGTGCACAAATTTAAAAACATAATGATATAACATTCATATAAAATTGACAACTTATAAATTCTTACATTTACTTACTTGAATAACTGAGATAACTGTAATGGAAACTATGATGACAATTCTGACATCTACCTTGGGCGCAAAGCGTCGACGGTAATATTGATAGTAATTTCTGTAATATTCATCTGGGTGATCCAACATGTAATCGTAATCTTTCCGAGATTCTTCGTCTTTTAAAATCTATAATGTGAATTTCACGTTAGAAAAAAATAATTATAGTACACGATTATTATCGATAATCATGCAAACAACACTCTTGCAAAAGCAAATTCCAACCTCATAAGCTGTAGCTATCGCTGTGAACTGCTCTTCCGCTTTCTTCTTGTCCTTCTATGATTCCATAAATTCCAAAATGTTACATTAGTACAAGTACAAAGTTCCAACTTAACTTTGAAAGTTTAGAGTGTACATAGATTACCGCTTTACGGTGCATGTCTGGATGGTGCTTTCTTGCCAAAACTCGATATGCCTTAGCAATTTCTCCCTAGAAATGTAAAAAAAATTTGCAAGAAATACCATATTACATAACATGTACAAGAACCAAGAAAAATTTGTTATCAATTATTATCTACCTTGTCAGCATCTCTTGATATTCCAAGTACTGAAATACAATAAACGTTATAAAATATACCATGCAAGCCAACCAAAAACTTGTCAATTAACAAAAGTTTAACTTAAATAAATGAAAAGAAATAAAGAATGTATTTTTGACGGGGCACGGGGTCACAAATGTTACAGACATTATATGAATGGTCAGTCAAGACTAATAGTATGAATGATTAAAACAAAGTTAATGGCTTGTTAATATATAGTTACCTTCATAGCAGTTATTCTTTCCACAGTAGATTCCCTCGATGAGGGAATTACACAATGAAACGGGTAAAAATGATAACACAATTAAATTAATAAATAAAATAAAGAAGCATAGCCGCGTACACATGTTCGCTACCTTGTATGCCAATAGCAGATTAGCCGTTTTCTCAAGCGCCGTAATAACTTGCCACGAACTCTAGTGCATGAAACCTCTTGCATTGTGGGACAAACAGTATTGAAATTTAAATTATGATGGCGCGAATTTGTCATGAACAAACGTGTCTGGACACGTCTTTCTTCCCAAATTACTGTTATACTTACTGATACAATAAAAGTATTTCACACGTTTAACATTAGGGTAACAACAAAACAAATGTTTTCATATTGACTAAATCTTAACTTACAACTGAATTTTCAGTTTCACACAATTTGATGGCTGGAATTGTGAATTTTAACCAGTACTGTAATAACTACCCTTAAAGTTCTAAAGAATGAAATTTCTATGTAGGAGACATCTCGTGAACGCCCTTCCTTTCTTCTTACATGAGTATTCAACCTAGTCAACCATTTAAACAGTGTTGGATTTTGGAATAATTAAGTACATGTACGAGTATATTATAAGTTGTCATACAGTATGCACATTAATGATAAACACAGGTTCTAAAAAGTTGTTCAGGGTTCTCAAGGCAATTTATTGTCATGTGTTGGTTCCCAATTTTAACACCATGTTGTGGCAGAATGTCAATCGCTTAGTAGATTCACAGATTGTGTCACTATAATAAAAAATCTTGCAATATTGAATATGTCAAAGGAGGCAAAAGTCGCCATGCTGCTGTACATAAATTGCTGTTTCCGCATATATCACAGTAAATAACTTCAGAACAATATCACACTATCAAACACTAAAACAATACATCAAATTGCAGTATGAATCTTGCATAACATTGGCCTTGGTTGGCCTATCTTTATCATATAATAAAATTAGTACACATTCCCACGATTCATTATATTTTGTTGTGCCTATAGTTTTTATGTTGCGGCTCATCACATATAATTTTGTGAATAAAATTACATGTATGTTCTGGGGTGGGAGTAACTGACAACTAATCAAGTTCAGCAAAAATAATTTCCGTGTTAGTCAGTGATGTCTGGTAGTACTACCTACCAGGAATTTAGAACAGGACATTCATAAAAAAATATGTATAATAACATACATAGTTATGCACCTAGTCAGTTATTACTTTAAGCATGTTAGTACATTTGTTTACAACTAAAATTCGAACTGCTTAATTCCATGTTTCTATAATGATTTATTATACTGTCAACTGAAGCTATATTTCTTGGATTCAATATTTTTATTCCGATTGTTTTTGTTTATAATTTCAAAATAAACCACACATTAGAACTTTGGTATTTGTAATCGATTTATTATAAAACATTTCAATCGGCCTCAGATAACAAATCCATGGTACAAAAATATGATAGGCTGGTTGCAATAAAAACAAAAGTTCAGATCTTTTCAAGTACCCGTGACGCAATATAAAAGCATGCTGCATGTTCAATACCTGCAATTATGCAGCGATATACTTAATGATTTGTCTTACGAATCATATTAAATTGCTTTAATCTCATTATGCTTTTTGCCAATTTACGTACTTCACAACTCTTCCTTCATTGATTTTGGAATGCTGTTATACCCCGTCCCATCTGGGATGTTATCCAGTCGTAAAACAGCTGCTCTTACTTCTAAAAATATGTCTTCCAATCTGTCCTTTGGTCCCCATGCATTCATCGCAATTCCATTTTCATCGACTAAGTACTTCCAAAAGTTCCAATCTGGAGCCTGATTTAATTGGGCTATAAAAAAAATATATAAATAATTAACATATTGTATGCCTTATAAGACACATGAACCATTTAACACATGTCACATATACTCCGAATAAGATTTATTTTGGAATATTTATTTTTTTCTGGTGAAACTGACTCTACATTGGCAATTCTGCCTTTTCAAGTGTTAAATAAATCGTTCGATTATTTGATATTTTTCTTAGCTCGTTTAAAAAACGGACAAAAATATGTAGCTCTTGTTTCCTCTTTTTTCGAAACTTCGGTAAGAAAAGAGAAAAAAATGCCACGAAGGCGGAAGAAAGCTAACAATTCCAGTTTAGAAAATTAACTTTAAATTTTTATTTTTATCTTACAATGTCAAAAAAAAAAAGTCAATTTGGGGGCTAAACAGCATCAAATGGAAGTACCCGCATAAAACAAACTTGTACAAAAATCTACTTTGGAAAATCACGAACATGCAATGATTAACTATCTGCATTAATTAATCACCCAACACTGAATAGTTTGAGATTGCATGTAACCCCCCAGGTCATCCCGGTTTTTTTCCTACCCATTGAAATGCTAATTCTCTCCATGGGCGCATGCAGTCGTGCATCTCAAATTACTCGTTACTAGACCTCCATAAAACTTGATTCAGTTTTTTTTCCAACAATGCAATGAACTTGACCAGTGAGAGGATGCATGCATGCATGCATGCATTCATTGCTAGCACAAACAACCAACAACATTGTAAAAAGCTTGCGATGACCTAAAGAACTGGTCCTATGCCAAATATTTTCAGGTCAGGTCACGCAAAGGCCAAAGGCATTAAATCATTTGCCAAACCCACCGACTAGAATTTTTTTTACTTTCTTATAAGACCGTGCAAATCTCCGAGGCTCCGAGCAGAGCTGGATAAAAACATCATTTTGTCTTTCCTGTTTCCTTTATTTTAATAGATCAACTTCTCTTTCGCATCAAGACTACATTTTCAAGGTCTTATGGTGTACATAGCGTGACCGCCATGCAACTATAAATTTGTATCGTAATAAAACTATAAAAACCCGCCTGCCAATTGTAACAAAATGATGTAACGTTTCCAATCAAATTATATTTCTCGTTTTTATCTAACAGAGTCGGATGAAGATAACACAAAAGTAATCCTTGCATTATCTTCATAATTCCCAAATGAACAAATTGATTTACCCTTTGGTATTTTTATAACCTTCAATTTTACTATTCTCGTGTGGTCCAAATATACTGTAGGTCTACTTTAGTTTGAAATTACCATTGCAAACATCAAACATAGCTTCCAGAAAAACTATTTTGATAGAAATTCAGTACAGATACATTTTAGCTATAGGATGAAATTAATTCCGTGACAAACATCTATTATCTGTTTATTTCTGGATTATCGTTCAAAACTTAAGTGTGGGACAGTTCAACATACACTACTGGCAAAGTAAACAAAATCCTGTTTATAATACCATCTTAATATACCCTGTAGGTAAATGAACCCATGCACATCTGAAAACAAACCATGACGATATTTTTTTGTGCAGATAAAGGTTCATTACTACTTGTATCCTCAGTACATTTAATAATTTGACTGTATATTTGGTGTGGTTGGAATTGCGCATGATTAATGTACGAACAGACGGTCAAGCTGAGGTCGGTGGGCCATCCCAAATAAACACGATTTTTTGCTCCTAGTACAATCAGACAACATTTTGAACTTCTAACCGAGTCCAGATTTTATTCGCCAGTGCGTAAAATTAAACCACACAGAACTACATATTCAGTCATAATTAGAATCTATATAAAACACCTACTAGAAACAACAAAAATCTTAATATATTTAATGTGACCTTTCTATAAACTTTTGCTTTCTGTAGCATTCTTTTCTGAGATTTCGTTATTTTACACCATAATTCATGATGCTGGGATCGCTCCAACCCTCATGTGACCTATTTACTTTGAACGCCATTGGATAACTACGAAGGGTCATTTAACGAAAAAACGCCCATAAAATTCCAAACAGAAAAATTGACCTTCTCCACCCCCATTCAGGAACTTATAATAATCTTAGAAATCAAAATTTGATGAGAGCACATGCACATTTCAACCGATTTTAAGTAAATCTGTCTTTTGATGGGCTAAAATTAATTGTGTTTTTACAGCTGCATACATTTTTAAATAAAAAAATAAAAAATACCACATGGTATACTATTTTTCTCTGATAATTTCCACTGAAACTTTCATTTAAAATTGTAAACATGTATTTCCAGAAAACTTCGTAAGCCATTACACGCGTATATATCATAGATCTACTGAAACCTTCAGGTTATCCATTTCCTGTTGCCCTTCTAATCTTTATAAGTCTGATATCGAGTATGCATAAAAAATGACATTGTAATGGACATATTCAATTAATCATGCACTAAGCTTTCCGGGTCTAGGATTATCAGAATTTAACGCATTCTGTGAAGAGACTTGCATCACAAGTGACCTTGCAACAATCCCCCATCCTCTTAGAAGGGCCCCAGGCACAACCATTGACACGCATACATGATTGGGGCTTACAAATAAGGGAAATAATTTTTTGAATAAACAACTTGTGAATTCACTACATGTTGAATGAATTGCGCACAAGTTATGGAAAAATATATACCTATATCTAAGACGTTTATATTTAAAAAGTGTTAACCATAGTTTTTTTTTAAAAAATGTAAAATTACCTGCTAGGTTTTTGTACACTGGATGTGCATCACCGCCAACAACATCTATCTTCTTAAAAATCAAATATTCAGCGCCATAATTTCGTATTAGATGATTTTTAATTTCCTCAGTTGTGCCTGGCTCTTGTCGTCCAAATTGGTTGCATGGAAAGGCAAGAATGACAAATCTGTCAGGACCCAAAATGTCTAACAAACGGCCCAAACTACGATAATGTCTATCTGCATAACCGCAACCATTTGCAATATTAACCACCAGGGTTATCTAAAAAGAAAAACATTGTTGAATTCATCATATTATTATTTTATACATGTTTATTAGTAATTTTATATACATGTTTAGTAATTTTATATGCATGTTTAGAAATTAATATATATATATTTAGAATATATATGTATAGAAATGAATATTAACGTTGATACCTACACTGCGTCACGACATGCATACATAATAAAGCAAAATATCATAAATAGTAGACATATTTACATTTAAAGGTTAAGGTCATTGTAACTTACTTTTCCTCGAAATTGCTCGAATGGGATTTCTCGACCGTCAATATCTGTCGCTTTTAAAGTGTAGAAATCAGGAACTTGAATCGTATCTTTAGTTGAACATTTAACAAAAGTTGTAAATAAAAGCACTAGTGAAGCCCGAAATAGAAATTGAAAGACAGGCATCTTGTCTTTAAGTTCAGACGAGTAAAATTGACCGAGCCACGTAGGATCGACATACAATTTAAATGCCAAAATGTTTTAAAAAAGTTGAGAAAAAAAACATGTCAGTTGATGCAAGGCCATTGCCTCCGTCTACCACGGTTACGCCATCGTGTGAGAGCATAAATAACTAATAATTCTTTTGCGTTAAACGCTATACGCAGATTGGCACACGAGTGCTTATTGGAACGCTTGCTCTTGTGCTTTCTCCTGACTATTTTGAGTGCGCTCCTGCCTAAACACGCTTTTGAGAATGCCATTTAGCACAATCTTGGGCATGCACCTGAGAATGCGCTTTAGGGCATATACTTGTATGGGCATGCTCCGGCCAGAGCACGTGCTATTAAGAACGCGCTTGGGAATGCTTTTGAGCACACTTTTCCCCATTCTCCCGAGTATACGCGCTCTTTAGAATGCTCTAAACTACACTATAGACAACGCTATTGAGCACACTAAAAGTAGGCTATATAGAATTCATCTGACACCCACACACACACCTTCACAGCACATCAGTTCAAAAAAACTGATTTAAAAATTATGGGTCCTGTGGGTTTAATGCTGGTGTAGCTGGCATAACATTATTTAAGAAAGACTCAAAGCGTTTAGTATTCCCTAGTAAAACAATTATAATATAGTTATAATGAAGAGTAGCGTGGGAAAATATTAAAAATGGTTGCTAGCCAAACACAAGAATTAAAAAAAAAACGTTTCTACAAGGCACTAGGCATAAAAATTTAACCCGCAGATATTTTTACATTTTTTTTGTTAACTTTAATTTGTCTGAATGCAAGACTGGTGCATAATGCAACGAGGTTGAAATTGTGTTGCCTAATTAAACTCGGAAACCATTCGTCCCATCCCAATGCCATTTTTCATTCTGAAGTTAATTATGCATGCAAAACAACTTTTGCATTGAATAGGAGTCCTCTGTAATTCACATAAAACCTACATAGTAGATCACATTTATAAAGATGTTTGAGCTAAAAATTTAAGAAATTCTATTATTTTGTGTGTAGAATTGGTGCTTGTTTTCCACAGCGATTTCTTTTTATTTCTTTTATTCCTTTATAAAAATTCATGTTTTAGACCTCCAATTAAAAAAAACCACAATGTACACGTACTAAATTTGAGGGAAATCATTATGCCTCCCAAAATAAATTAAAAACACAACAAATATTTACAAGAAACCAAAAATGAGGAAATACGACAATTATTTGCAAGAAATAGCATATATATCTATCTATTATATATAAATAGATATATATTACCACCAAATGGCACCATTAAATTTTGAGACGAGACTAGCAAAAAACAACACGTGATGACAGATGGTGGCCTGAATTTAAGAATAACTGTCATAATCAGCAAATAAAAGCAGTATCTAGGAATAAAAGTAACCTGTGACAACGCTTCGTAGATACGGACAACTTAAGAGGGCAATACTGACGCACAGGTTCGAGAATTAGGAAGCGGATCTCTTTTTTTATTAAACACAATTTCACTAAAACTGTTCAAAACGATGCCACCGATAACAGAATACGAAAGTGAGTAGATCTTGTCACAACCTCACCAAGTTTTTGTGTGGGTTCAGCTACTCGTGCTTCAATCTTAAGATGTCCGCAACTATATTAACAGATTTGGTCACATAAATAGGGAAAGAAATAAACTTCGATTTGTCAGTTGTCAACGAGTTGTGCATAAGTTGGCAAAGTGCAATACACGGATTATGATATTAGTAGGAAATAGCTTATGGATGGGGAGAGGATGCGACACTAACAATGTTAAGAAATGTGGAGGGGGGAGACAGCAAGGAGAAAAAACGATTTTTTTTTCTTTTTTATTTATTAAAAAAGAATTCGTAAAATTTAGACAAATAGGCCAAATCTCGGTTAAAATTAGAAAAATGAAACATTTTCAAAGGAGTGGCACTCGTGGCAATTCCAAAGCTCCTCTTTCCCACATAAATAGTCAAGTTACGAAACGCAATTATCTAAAAATTACAGAGTGCATGTGTCCACTGCATATAACCCCATCATGCAGTTGAGGCGTGTTTTTAGAAAGTTGCACATTTACACATTCATTCACAATTTCCTTCACAGAAGATTAGTGTGTGACATAAGCTTTTGTTTGGAATTCTTTTAATAATTGTAAAAAACGAAGAAAACAAAAGCAAATCATGCATTACCACATAGGGTGGCCGTTTCATTGTTCGAATAGCATATGAGGGCACGGATCAAACCTTGATGAATCTGCTATGGTTATACACAATCATTTTCTAATAAGATTTTTTTTCTTCTATAAAATTCATATATGATCAGAAAAAGAATATCGGACCACTGGAAAACGTTTACATTTTTGTTACCAACTTAGAATAAATTCCACTGTGTGCAGCCCTTGCCAATTTCATTTTCAAGTACCCAATTTTAAGGAAATGTAAAAAATGCTTCAAGAATTAGCTTTCATGTTTTGCTGTTATTCATATTGAAACGCTTGCAAAATTTAAATCATCAAAAAATGATATTGCAACATGTATTTAAGGGGAAGCTAACATTAATATCTTCAATACAAATAATCTAAAGATTGAAAGTTTCTCATTTACTTAGAAAGGGTACTTGTCATATTTATTTTTAAGTAAGCAAATTGGGATAAAATAAAATCTTTATAAAAATGAATAACCTGGCGGGTAAATAATTTCACGTGGGGGAATAATAACTTTGCAGCTATATCTATTCAAAACATGCCAACAATCTGAAATTATTAGCATTGTAGGTATTGTTGTTAGCGTCTTAACAAAAACTGCATAAATTGCACAATTGAAATGGTTTCAAAGCCCTCGGCGAGCATTCACAGGTTTTGATTAAGGTCTACGGAGAAAAGCACAATTTTAAGTAGAGCTGCAAACGATACTGAACAAGGAAGTAGATTGCCTCTTTAACATCGGTTCGTTTTATTAACGGTAGGTAAAATCGCCTCGGTAGAAGAATTTTGCAGGATCACCTTTTCCAAATATCTTAAAAGTGGATTAATGGATTAAATTTCAATTGCATTTGCCTGTGAAACATGCTCCAAGCCCAAACTATTGAGCTTTTGGAGATTGGCAAATTGAAGATATGAACATAACAATTCTAAAAGGTAGGTAAACTGATGCTCGTTTTGCCATCTTATTTGAAATATGGCACGCAAAGTAATGGCACAGATTTATGGAAACTGGATTAGAGATTAAAATTTGTGCGGCCTGGGTTCGATTCCCTGGCCAAGTCGGTCATTCTGATTGTTTTGTTATGGTTTTCAATCATGGACTCCTTCATCCCAGCCTTGTTACCCTGCTTGGGAGTCTGAAGCCAGGTTTCCTAGTCAATCAGGGTATAAAGAACCAGCAAGTTCATCTACCTTATAGAATTTAAGTACCAAGAGTAATTTTATCTATTTCAAAATAAAAGAAAAATAAATAGAGGGGGGATTAAATTAGTTTTCTTTTTTAAAAAAAGGGAGATTTTGGGAGGAACTAAAGATATTTTCATCACTGTACAATCAACCAGCCACCTTTATATAACCACAGAGTGCTTTAAAAAAAGCAGTGAAGTTGAAGTTTCCGTGGCAGCACAGCCGATCATTGATACATTCACACTTGCACACAAATACATTCCATCTCGATATAAACTGAGTTACAACAGAATTGAACAAAGCGCCCATTGGCCTCAATCTCCGTAAATGTTCAATATGAAACATTTCATAATAATATCATATTCCACACTAGAACAGTGCTTTTGCATCTTGTAATGACAAAACAGACTAAGTTGGCAATACAACCAGGGATGCTTATATTTTTCTTTGGACAAGGTACCCCACCCTACATACCATGTAGTTCACAAATTCGAGCATATTCACCTTGTGACCTTTGGGGTAGACCCGTTAGGAAAGTTCCAGCAATCCTTAGGTATACGGTTGTTCACACCTTAACCACTTCGTCCTTGCCACAGAAGAGAAAATTATACTGGTCGATCATGTTTTGGACAGCATCTTCCAAATTTGGCCTCATACGCTCGAAAACGCCCATGTCGGTGAATTCAATGGGCAAGAGGGTCGGCCACCAGCATATCGCCAAATTTTTACTATCCATGCTGTTTAATTTGCAATTCTCAGACACTCTGAAATTATAAAGTACACCTTTATGAACAACGGTACAGCAGTACAGCAGTTAGAAAGAAAATTCCCTGACTGGCCCCTGACGTTTACGAGCAACACCTTAATGTCCCGAGTAATATGATCAACTGTCATTAGGTGCTAACGAGGCATGCAATAAAATAAATAAATTTTGTCAATTGGCTAGTCTATTGATTCTTAAATTCCTGTTAGTAACTAATCGCGAGATATGCAAATAAGTTTTGGAATACTAAAATGAAACACTAAATATTTTAAAACTGTTGAAATCATATGACAATTCAAACCATGCATACATTGAAATCTTCAAAGCGTTATTTACCTCACAAAATGAGCAAAAACAAATTTAAGAATCCTAAAGTTGCTGTTGGGCAATTTCTTTAAAAGATCCCTCAAAGAAAGAAGCCTTCTGCTTCTATCATGGAATGCTATAGAAAAACGCAAAACAAAAAGATTGTTACTCGTTTACAAACATTATTCACAAATAATGTGCTGTAACTTGTTTGCATAAAGATGGAGAAACGCATTAGACCAAAGACACAAACTAAGCAATACTTACAAGAAATATCAGTGATTAGGGCATTCATGGCATCCACAGACATGAGAGGTGGAAGTCTTTTTGAGAAGAAATCTTTAAGAGCTGTGGCTACAGCATTAACTGGAATGTCTAATTCTCTAATGGATATATTAATATCTGAAACGGTACAAATGTCAATTAAGTATTTTCGTGCAACAGTTCCACTCAATCAATGAAACTTCGAATAGATATCTTACCTTCCTCAAACCTCTGAAATAAAAGATCTACATGTGCTCTATTTCCAGGAACTCTGTAAATCCCTTCAGAATCCAAACCTAGAAAACATGAATGTGTTAAAAACGCATCTTTATAAACCTTCCTACTTTCATTATGACTTCACATTTATTTTTTAAATAATTTCTAGAGTTATTGGTCAAATAAGGCCCAAAAAAGTCGTTATTGCATTTTTTAAATGATTATTTTAAAACATTAAAACACCTTCTTCTTCAATGAATTTGATGCATTTCTCCAGAAAGAGTGGAATAGGATTATCCTCCGACTGTGCAAATTCTTCTAACGGGTGAGTCAGATGCTGGGGCAGAGTCCCAGTTTTAAGAGTACCCCCAGTCCCAGCACCCTTCTTCTGTTTCTTCTTCTCCAATTTTTCCTTTTCTTTTTCAGCTAAACGTTTCTGTTTTTCTTCCTCTTTCTGCCGCCTTTTTTCCAGCTTCTCATCTTCTTTCAGTTTCTGTTTTTCTTTCCGCCGACCTGTTTTATCCCCATCCTTTTGACGAGCCAGCTGAAAGTTTGATTAATTTCAAGTTAATTCATCGCCATCCAATAATTTCGATAGGCATTTGCAGGCATTAACAGGCACTCTACAACTCGCCTGAGTCGGGGAATTGCAATCCTTCGGCGAAGACATTTCATAATTTGAGTCGTCTGCTACCGGCATGGTTGAGAATTTTGCTGCAAGTAATGCAAATTATTGCGATTAAAATCTATTGTAAATCCACCTTTGACATGTTATCGAGAATATTTTGTAAAAGAATTCTCGAGCGCAAATCCAATTAAATTATGAGTATTGCAAAAAAAACTAGTTCAGGTGAATATAAACAATTGTCCTCAGACTTTTGTAGCTGGAATAGAATTGTAATAAAAATGGGAGATGTGGAATTAACTGGTGGTAGAGACAGATGTGAATAAATAGCCACTTACAAACAGGAGTGAAAAGATCACTCTCAGAAGTAAGCTGACAGCCATATTGATGATGAAGGTTGTTACCCAGATAAGCAGGGATAGGCAACAGCTTCTTTTTGGAAGAAGAAACAGCAGCAGAGGAAGAAGATAACCCCAAAGGGTGCTTGAATTTATGTTTGGGACGCACAGACTTGCTGTACTGTTCAAAGTCTCCATCGGTCCCATCACTACCCTCAGATAGCGACCCACTCCCAACTGGCAATTTGACAAAGGAAGAAAGTTAAGCCTGTTGTACATTTTAAATTGAAAAAAAAAAAATGCAGAATGAAATTGCTGTTTAAAGTAATTTTTTGTTTTGGAATCTTAAGAAAAGTATTGTTTTAAGCTTGGAAATAAAAAACGGAACTCTGAAGAGCAATGGAAAAAATCCCACGATAAACAGTTTTTTAACAGAATATAAGTGCCATAATGTTTTTAAAAAACCTGTAAAAGACTTAACTCAAAGTTTCCATCAGTAACATTTAAACACTACATTCTCTATGACTACTTGAAATTTAGATGCTTAACTGATGAAGGTTGTTTAATGCTTAAAACAATGCTAAACATGGCAGTTAACAATTACCAAAATAATCTAAAAATGATCTTAAGCTTCCTGTAACTTCAGCAGATTTCAGTCGTCATTTTTTATATAGCAGAGAAATGGATATAACAACATGCAGGATGAAAAAAGAATAGCAAAAGTACTCAATATAGGATATAGAAATTAGCAGTCAATGTGCAACTATTTTTGAGAAGAATACCAACTGAAGACGAAACGCAAGAAATACATACATGAAAAATGTAACCTAAAACATTATAAATTAATACCATAAACTCATACGAATTCTTCGCAAAATATATTTTGTAAAGTGTTTTAAATGTATTTCTAATTTGAATGAGAATTATACATGCATGAAAGCAAATCACCATCTCGTCCCACCAACTAATATAAAAACACCGGCAAAGTCAATTTAGTTAAATACGAGTCACTCTTAAATCAATTGATTTTTATCGGATGTAACTTTAACAATATGGCCACCAGGTTTCCTATCATGTTACCAACATCTATGATGCAGCCACACACACACAAATAACTAAATATTTTCCACATCTGTGTGGCACAGAACATGCCAAAAAAAAAAAATTCAAAATAAATCTGCAAATGCATACATAAATGAACTTAAATTTACGTGCATGAATTACAGAAATTCATAATCCAAACGAAATTGCATTGAGGTTACACGACTATACAACATCAACCTTCATGCTTAAAAGAATGATGCAAAACCGAGCAAACATTCCTGTAAGATTCCATACCTTCCAAGGGCTCGAGTGAGTGGGCAGCAATCATTCTTTCACCGACATATGGAGGTAGGTTATGCTTCGTAGACGGATGATGGTGCGAACCATCTCTGCCTCTGATCATTCCTCCAATGCCAACACCGCTACCACTTTCGTATGGCAAAGGAGGCACACGAGGAGTGGCAACGGGAATTCCCCTCCTTTTGCGCATCTTCTTATGGGGTCCTGATTTACGCCCGACTTTGCTGTACGAGTCCCTTGGACGTCTCTCCAAAGAGCTCCACTCACTGTCCGAATCCGTCAATGCTGAATCGATTCGGGATTGTCATTTGGCTTTGATTAACTGACAGATTTCATCCTCCCCCACACCCCATAACTATTTACCATTACCCAAACAATGCATTATCTTTAACCAATTCTCGATAAACCTTTGGTCCATAGCGACTACTAATTGTGAAATAAAATGTTGTAAATATTTTATGCCAATTGAAACTCCTACCTTTGCCCGCTTCACGCCTGGAATGTCTTATCCTCTGAATTCGATTGGTTTGAAGGGCATCTTGGACAGTAGCATAAGCATAATCGCTGTTGTCATTCATTCCAAACACAGAGACAGCATCCTAAATAAATTGAAAAGTGTTACTTCAAAATAAATGAACCGGTTCTTACTTTATGTACTTCTCAAGATCCACAAAATACAAGTTTTAACCCAAAAAATTTAATTTTTAAATGATAAAAAACTGTCATCAACTTGCCTTAACAAGAGCATATTCAGATCCTAATTCCACGGACTCGGGCGTTGCTAAAGGAGCATGAACGTGGCTTTTACCGAGTCGTGTTGTAGTGCTCGAGCCCTGCTCCTTCGATCCCAGACTTAGCTTAGCGATAGCATTTGTCACATTTCCGAAATTCTTCAAATCCAGTTTACCAGGCTAAAAAACGAATCGACATAATGAATTTCACATGTATAAAACACGAAAAAATCATCGCGGAGAAATGCGACCCTCACTTGAAGTTTCCCGGGCTTGGGTTTAGTTGGTGGTGCAAACCGCTTTCGACCGGTTGTATAGGAACGGAAGGCATCGTTTTCTGCCCAATGATCGCGGTGGTTACGTGGTTGAAAGAAATTATCATCAAAATAACCTGCCAGAAAAACATGGATGTTATTCTAAGAAATGCATTTTTAAGTGCACTGATAATATCAAACAAATTTTTGTTTTTTTTTTGCTCAAGAGCATCACCTGTCTCTCTAGTGAGAGATTCTCTTGAGCCATCATCATCATCGGCTGCATGCCAAAAAAAATCACAATATCAGCACACACTCAAATACAAGATCACACATAACTCGCACAAAATTTGCATATTTGGGAGCAAATGGGAGATAAAACTTGAGTCTGAGAAGGACAGTACCATCATCGATACTGGCACGAGAACCAGAAGGTAGCGTAGTCGCTTTCTTCAGTCGCCTAGGGGGTGTATCGGGTGGTGCAGGCTCTGGGGGTGTTTGAGGGGGTGGATAGACGGCAAATCCTTCTGCAGCCCATGGCAGACATTTAGGGGAATAAAAAGTGGAGAAATGAGTCATTTTACACCCAATGTTTACGAAAAGCATGGCATTAACTCCATTGGAACATGTAGTCAAGCGTTGGTCACACAAAAAGGTAAGTAAAAGAGCAGACCAATTCCTGCATGACACACCAATATGGCACAATTCATGCACTTGATGGAACATTATATGTGTTACGTTTAGCATAACATTAAGAGTAGTTGGACTAAATTCTAAACCTTGAACAACATTCTCTATAGGATCAGGCCAGCTCTGTAGCAGAAGGGGGGTAGAGGGAAAGTTGTATCATAAATCATCGTCACCCTGTAAAGCAAGGGTTAAACTCATGCGCTACACATTCACGCATACAGCACAAAATGCTTCTGAAAAGGTCTTTACTCCATATAAGATTTGAAAGTTGATATAAGGTAAGGCACGGCTAGCATGCATGATATATTTGTTGAGAGGATCACTGACACATGAGCAGAAACTGAATATTAAGTAGTGAATCACCCCTATCAGGTCCAAAGCCACGCCTGTGACCTGATCGTCTGGGAAAATCATCTTCCTCCTCGCCCTCATCGTCGTCCTCATCCTCCAAACGGAGAGCAATGGGTGGCAAGGGCACCAAAGGCCCAAGAGATGGGGGCGGAGCCTTTCTTCCACTGAATTTACTTTTAGGTGCCCTTCCCATGGTTACGGGGAAAGTTGTTTTGGTGGTATGAGTGAGGTGGCGAGTAAGGCTATGATAGGATGGTGGAGGGTGATCCAAAGAACCACTTGTGTAGGAATAAGTGGCCGTCATTGTCACATGATGGATGGTAGCATAAGAGCCCTTTTCTTCTGGAATGGCCCCACCAGTCCCACCACCTCCCACTGTTTCTGTACCCACCGCTAAGAAGGAAAAAGTCTCTGAAATGGCAGACAGAAGATGGGGTGAAACTTATCACAATTTACACGAGAAGCATAAGCTGCCAGCAAATAAGGAAGGTAAAACCACATTCGTTTTAGTAGGGATTTTCAGTTAATTAGCCAATCCAAACAACTTGTGTTTGTTTAATTGGAACACTCAGAAAAAGCCCATGACCCCCTGATAAAAATATTTAAAAGAGAACGCTACAGGCTTGTAGAGCACAAGATGCATTATTTAGAAGTCCGTAAAACACTATCAGAATCGGCTTAGGGTATTACGCTTTGTCATCCAATTTAATAGTTGGTTGCTGTTTATTTTTATGCCAAATCATGGTTGGATAACTGAAATAGCACAATGTTTTTAGAACACTAAATTAAATTTTCAAAGTGCTAAAAAGGCTACAGGGTTCCAGTTGCACATTAAGAAAAGCAATCGCTTGGAGTAGGTTTGTGGTTTTCGATGATTTGAATAACAGTACCTCATTGTTATTTACATCGCTAAGCATTTGAAAATCATTATTTCGTGTAAAAAGTTCAGAAAGACAAAAACATTATTTTTTTTAAATGAGTCCACGAATGTTAGGTTAGCTTTAAAGCTTTTGTTAAACTTTATCAGAATTAGTTCACAATTTGGATGATATTGGACGTGTTAAAACACAAAATGAAATAAAAATCCTTTGAGTTTGGATAATCAGCTGTAAATGGTTCTAAGAATTTTTTTAAAAAATCACAACCAACTTTCTTAGTTTAATTCCAGTATAAAGTAAACGAAAGAATTCTTACCATCGTGTAGGTTTCCCCTTTTGCGCAATTGGCTCGGTTTGACTAGACTTTCTCCATTTTCTCTACCGTACACATTGTAATATAAATCACTATCGTCACTGGGACTCAGGGGCACATCTCTATCATCTACAAATGTAGGAGATGTCGGCTCTTCCATATCATCTCCTTGACTGCCATCAGTAGGCATTCTTTCGTAATGACTCTCCGACTCGGCACTCCTAACAATATCAAAAACAGAACTATTAGTATTATCTACATTTTAGAAAAATGAAGCAACTTGTAAAATATAATTTTGAAGCTCACCCATCAGCTGAGCCTGTATGCGTGTGATAAGATTCTTGCCTATGGGGAGGTGAGGGCGGATGAGCTCGCTTCTCGGGAGTTTCTTGGTCCGGGCCAGATCCTTTTTCCACCGGAGCGGGTTCTTCCATGTTGAATGCCTGCTCGATTTCTGGTTTTTTATCCCAAACCTCTTTGAAGAAAGGCGTGTAAAACGCCGCTGAAGAAAACGAAACAAAAATATGTAGTATAAATGCCATACGTCACACGTTTGTGAAAATCGAATTTATTCTCTGAAATAATTTAAAACTGAAATTTTAATTACTTTTTTGAGGACCAGTAGACGTTGCTGTCATGAAGTGAGCTTGTAATTGATCAGCAATTGCATTGCCTTCTGTTATCAGTGAATGGGACAGATTGGAAGAAAAAAAGGCGTTTGCACCTCCACTTTCAGTAACCGCCAATATTTGGATAGGTAGATTCGGAATATTCATTGAGAAAGCTCTGAAAACATAATAAAATGAAATTCAAGGCACAAGTTAAAATTTAACTTTCGGGAGAAAAAAGTAACAACAACATTGGCCAAACAAAGAAACAACTGTTTTAAGCGATTTACGAAAAAAAAAATTATTAAGAAACTGAGTGTCAAGAATGAGCCATGTTTCCTGGAAATTGCGTTGCTTTGTTCCGCCAAATGTTTAATAACCAACGTGAATTACTTGAGCATGGCAAGGGACGCTTTCCGTTTTATGGAATAAACAAGAATGAACCCGTGGACGAGCTCATCTCTGAAAGTATTTGCACCATGATAGGATGACACGATCACTTCTACGCGACGTTTGCACTCGCCCAGGTAAGTTTCCAGCAGAATGCTTTTGTCCCCATTAATGATGCAATTGGAATGACCGAGTAAAGGTGAGAGCACATGCTCCACTGAGTATGGATCTCCACACAATAGGCACATGATGACTCTGATATCAGGTTCAGCAAGTTCATTATGAGATTTGTAAATGGTAAGTGACTCGGCACGGTGCTGAATGAGTTCAACCAATGTACGAAGTGCTTGCTGCAGTTTTTCCTCGTGGAATCTCTGACCGACAATTCCGCTGTCGACTGTCAAGTCCACAAACGACCATTGGAAACTATGAAGCAATCAGAAACACCATTATCGATGTTAATGCGGGGGGTCATCTTCAAATTATTCAAATTACCGATATAAATTAGTATAGCGTCCTTACGTATCTGCAAGGGCTTGCCCTTCATCTTTTAGATACATGAGATCCTTTTCTCCAAGAGAAGAATTGGCAGCAAATAGAATATTAATTGGCAACTCCTGAAAGGTATGCCCTTCCTGCTCCAAATTACACATCAAAGTTGTCTCTAGGCTTTTACGGATGTACTCGAAACTTTCCATGTCGGAGTAGACACAAAAGCATCCTATAACCGTGAATACGTTGCCATTAGAACCAGACACAAATTTTAAAAAGAACATTTGTTGTCTATTAAGCTAACTTTTTTAATTACTACTTATAATTCGACAGCCTTTAACACGCATTCAAGTTATTATTATAAACGTTTGTTTGTAACAAAAGCATCTAGAGGCTAAAAAACGATTAGTGGAGCAACACGTACGGGTAAAGCTACACTAAAGCAATTCACTTTAACGATAAATTTATGGTGATAAAGGGACTGTTACATATATGGAAGCACATATTAAGTTTATTTGCAAATGTAAGAATATATGGGAGAAGAAAACATCACAACAGTACTCACCTCTTAAGGGTTCCTTTAGTTGAAAGCCTAGACGTGCCAAAGGGGAAAAAACAAACATACAGAATGGAGGTGCAGCAAGTTCAGAACAGAAAGCAAATACAAGAATATTGCCCAACACCACAACTGTCGCATTTCCAAGGAAAGAAAGAAGGATCCGAGGAACAGAGCTTTGCAAAGCCTCTCACTGACTACACATATATAACATTAACCAGAACTGTCTCAAAAACTTAGCACAACAATTTGAGCATCATAGCTCGTTGGTGCCAGTACATTTTTAGTTAAATAATGAGCTATGTGCGAATTGTGAAATCTCTGCTCGAACAGCATGTCTTACTCTCACGTTCCCAAAAAGGGATATTAGTTTAGGTGAGTGGCAGCAAGAAAAGCCAGTTAGAAGCAGCAAAACAACCCCAAGATTTTAAATTTAGAAATAAAAGTTAGTCTATGCTAATAATAGGAATTCCAATAACTGATCGGTTCAGGTTTACATACCATGTGGCAAGAAATCGGCAGTTAGAATTGAATTCTGTGGCAAACTGACATCACCGCTAATAACTCTATAATCCAAAGTATATAAAATGTTCTCCAATTCAAACTCGTCATCTTCGCAATGGGCCTGTACAGTTTAAAGAGAAAAATAATCAAACATGAAGTCGACAAAATGCCAAAGGATTTTCTAACCATAATTAATTAAAACTAAGTTGTTAATTAAGCTTCCTCCTACACAAAATGTTCCAAAGGGCCATATATGAGAACCAAAAATTACCCGTATTTCATTGGCCAAAGATTCTGCAATTCCTCCTGATCCTAACAGAACAAGATTGAGTTGATTGTTTTCTGAATTTAAGAATGACTGACTACTCGTTCCACAATTTGAGTTCCTAAAAAAAATTCGATGCAGAGAATAAATAAGATGCTTGTTCCAACTGAAGTAATTTGAATAAGAGCATTGCACAAATTATAATATTCACCTTTGCATTTTGGTAGAAACCACTTTTTCAATAAGTGTATCCATGCAATTTGGGTAAGAAGGACAATGTTCTCTTATCGGACAATGCACAAATCCTAGATGCTGGTATAGTATTAGCATTCGGTCCTGATCAATACGGTCGAGAGCTTTATACCTTGAATCCTCCTGAAGAACGTTCTCGATCTCCCGAATGTCCTCCTGTGTGATTGCACCCGAAGGAACGGTACTTGTGAGTTGGTAGAACAGATCGGCATGTTCCAACAGCAGCTCTTGAAAATTTTGTTTAGCTTTCTCGATAATTTCTTTCTGGTGTATATCGTATATTTCCATCGAATCTTCGTCCGAAAGAGCTTCAAAGCACTCACGGCCCATGAACAAGACTTTGACATCGGGAAGGGATTTTCCCGGGGTAACATACCCAGTTTCTTCGAGGAGTTTTTTGAACAGCTTCTTCATTCTAAGCAAGGAGGGAGTCACATATAGCTACATTCTACACACAAAATCATAATCTTTCGGATCAAATTTTCACTTCATGTCTTAGTTTGGTTAATATTTATAATAATCTGCAAACAGGATGATATTAAACATCAGTGCACGAGGTCACTGTTTGCGTGTTAGGCGCCACAAATGTGTAACTTTAAGATATGTTTAAAGACAAAATAAGCTTTCCTGACACTTGTAAAAATATAGTCACGCTGCATTGTATTAAACTTACTCTTGTGTTTTTTCTTTGGCCCTGAGATCGTTAAGATGATTTCTGAATGCAGTTTCAGCTTCAGGTGTTTCCAAAAGATCGTAAGGGACTCTAGGGTCTGAACTTTCCATCAAGTCACTGTCTTCCCAGGGCATTTCGTCAGAACACTCAACAAAATGCACATTAAAGTCACTGTGCTCTTTCAATTTACATTGGACATCATTCCAATCACTGAAAAACAACCCCGAAACAAATATGCTTAGAAAATAAACCTTTAATAAAATTTGATTGGGATTTAACCAACAGGAATTTAATAAGGCTTCATACCTTGTGCCAATGCAATTGAGATCGGGCAACAGCTGATGGAAAATGTCCGGGAGAGAGACCAAGTAGCCCTGCTTCTTTTCTTGAATGAATTCATCTTTGAGACGTTTCACGTGTCTCCTAAATTCTCTCTGCGCTTTGTCTTGCCCAAACAGATCACAAAAATGCAGAAAGTCTTGATTATGAGCGAGTTTCTTGATAGTATTGCCCCACAGTGTCGTGTAATCCTTAACTTGTGACCTGATAACTGAGAGATATGCGTCCGTAGCCACGTCCAACACTTCTCGCCTAGCCCGAGCAGCCTCCGCAAATGGCACTAATTTAGATCGGCCTTTGGTACGATCAATCATCTGGGCCAGCACAATAAATGCAAGTTCGACATTGACGTTTTCGTGGGCTGACGTTTCTACTATAGGAATGCTACCTTTGAATTCTTTGCGGCTGAGTAGTCGCTCAACTTCTTTTAGGTAATGGTCATCTGCCTCATCGTTCTTTGTGGTAGCCACAACTATTGGCTTTTTCGTTCGAAGAAGGTTGTTGAGAATTGCAGCAACCATGTCAACCTGCTTCTCTATAGTTCGATTTGGAACTGAACTCACGTCAAAAGTGCAAATGAAACCATCGAGGTTAATCTTGCCATCTGGAAGGACCTTCTGCTCGTACTCCTTTTCAATACCTGGAAAAACGAAACTTTTATAAACTCACTTGAAATAATTAAGACTTTCTGTACGATTTTTTTTTTCCAATACAAAGTGTATACATCAATTTGTATTGAAAATTATTGACAAGTCTAAACTTTCCCTAAAACATGCTACTCTATGCTTCTCACCGAGTTGATTTTTACAAATGTACATCAGCTTCTCAGCAGAGGACAACTTTGTGGCACTACATCGCTTCATGTAGGGATCCGTTTTTCCGCCTTTGAACGGCTGAAACGACGCATCGTCAATAAACTCTGTCTGTTCCACGATGCTGAAGTGGATATCAATCCCCTCATCGGAAGTTTTGGTCACTTCGCCCCAGTATAAAAAATGGTCATTATTGACTACACGACCGCCAAAATCAGACTGGCTCAGCACGGAGATGTGGTCTGTGCTGTACTCATCGGCCAAAGGGCGCAAGAAACGATTGCAGAGACAGGATTTGCCCACTCCAGCGCTTCCCTTTTCTTTTTCGGTGCCAGACAATCCAACTACAGACACGTGGAATGTACGCTGCACTTCAGCTACTTTCTTGGCCATGATATGCTTCACGATCCCTGCTCCACTAACACGGATTAGTGTCACGCAGGTCCCAGGCCCGACCTGGGTGGGTTGCGTGGGGACCTCCTTGCACAAGGGCCTGTGTGGGGGCCCCGGAACACCTTTAAGGAAACAAAAAAAATGTGATTAGTGTGCAAACACGAACTTTAATTCAGTAAAAATGCTGAAATCTAATACGAGTATGTATTTTCAGGCAACTCAAAACCAACCAAATAGGCCTGTAAGCGAGAAAAGTTATCTTTTAAATGACAGTCAACATAAAAGCCGCCTGGTGATGATCAACTGGTAATTTTTTCTGAGTACAGTGAGTATGTTTCATACCCACCGTCCAGTAATTTTGCAAATAACCTTTACAAACTAAAAAATGTATGGCTATTGGATTCGATATTTCATTAGTATCTCACGCATCAAGCATGGACATTTTGATTTGAAGGAAATTATGCTAAGGATACAATTAGTACATCAGGCCTAACTCTTAAGAGGCACCAACAATAGACTTTAATTTATAGTGTGATGTAAAAAATGTATCAACATTTTTAAATGGGCTATGACTATCCTTCAAGTAGGTATGACTCGTTAAAATTATAGCAGATAGTATGATCGTGGAAAAGACATGTAAAAAATTCACAGAATAACGAAATAATTTTAAGGACATACATATCTGTATTGAAATATAATTGTTACCTTTGCATTTCCGTGTATTTTATTTTACACATTGAAAATTAGTGTCATTAGAAAGAGTCTGACCCAAAAATGATTAAGAATCTCTAATGATGTTTAGATAATCATCTACTGACTGTTACGAATACGCTTGAATTTCATGTAGAAAAAATCTTAATATAAAAACAAAATAAATATATTCTGATTGATACACAATAACAATTTTGTCAAAAACTAAAAGGAACCATTGCTACATTTTCATTTTATAAATAATTCATATTGTAATATCGTTTGCATAAAAAATTCTCCAAAAATTCGTTTTCTTATCTTTGCATGTTGTTGGTATTTTCTTTAAATGTGCTGTGAAATTCTACAGTAAAATTGTATCGTAATATTTGTTGGGGAAAATAAATTATTTTATTCAGGGATGAAATCTATTTATATAGTTTCATATTTTAACAAAAGAAAACCTATGTCATAAATGCGTGTATTTCAAAAAAGGATTGTTATCTAACATATTTACATAATACATGAAGAAGCAAACATGAATAGTTTAAGTTGTGCAAAAACACAAGACTGGTACAAATTCAAAAGTAGACGTTAGAAAACTGATAAGAATTTCACGGACAACCCAAAACCCAATATTGAACTTCGATTGAGTAATGCTTCAAGAATCATCAATTTCTCTAAAGTAGAAATACCCAAATCAAAGTTCGTGCACGTTATCATGTACTAATATGTACAGTAGGCTAAATAATGAAATATACTCGCAGAAGCATTAAATCGGTTGAAATTTCAGTACGAAACCATGAGAAGTGGAGCAAGATTTGAATAAACAATAAGGTATGTTAAATTGTAACCACATAACGAGTAAAATATATTATAAGAAAATCTACAGGTGTCTCAACTATAATAAACTATTGGCTGTTAAACTTGGTTTTACTTATTTTTTTTTCCATTTCTAAATATACCTACTAAAACGGACTGAGGAAGTATTTATTTACTTCTTAATGACGAGGAGGAAAAACAAATTCTGTAAGTCAGTCTATAATAATTTCCACGATAACTTAACTTGAAATTTAAAAATGGATTTTTTGCCAATAGCATGACAAAGAGTCATGATTAAATACACTTATATTGTAATAGAAACTGTTTATTTAACTGTTGTGGTCTGTGTGGGTGGACTGTGAAGAAGCACTGAGAACAGAAATTCCAAAAACTAAGGTAATTTCCAGAATGGTTAAATTGACATACTCTTTATAATATTAACTACTTGTGGTTTGTTTGTTGGTTTCCAGACGTGTCGGATGGATGGGCCTACATCGGAAAACCAGCGTTATTCTTTCGCAGTTTAAACAAGAGGTGGATGAAGGACAGAGAGAAAAACAAATGAAAAATTGAAAACCAACATTACGATCAATAACTTCCACTCAGAATTGCCCGCCATTAAGGAATCAGTGTATAAAGCGGACTGGAGAGGAAAACCTGATGTAGAGAACAAAAATATGTATAAAAATAATGCTACTGCTTGCCATATTGAAGTGTATGTATTTTTAAATAGGCTATAGGCAAAATCCGGCTTGATATTTTTAAAGAAGTCCTTTACATAAAGGCTAAATGAACAGCTTGCCAAGATTGACAATAACGTACTGGAACTACTGCCAAAAAGTGGCCTTACGAAAACGAAACCCCATCCAGGAAATAATTTTCCTTTTATTGAACAAGTGTCTGATGAGAACATCCTAAACGAATTAAATGAATTTGTTTTCCAAACATGGCTTCTAGATCCTAACACTATAATATGTGGAGTTTCAAACGCATGTAAAAATCATAATTAATAACAATAAATGTGAAAGCATTCCTTCAAAAACGTGTGTGATATTAAAAAAACGTTATCTAATTTTAGTAATTTCATGTTAGTTTTCTTCCATATTTGTTCAATCTTCACGTTGCTCTCAAAGGGTGGAACATGAAGCTGCATAAAGTCATTTTAGCACTATAGCACAACAATGTGATAACCCCATGATTACTGATAGATCAGCTAGATCATTAACATACGTTATTTTTATCACGAATTTTTCAATGAGCATCTCTGTGCATTAGAACAGATAAAATACGTGACCCAAGCCACATGTTATACCTATTAGAAATTCTGAAATTAACTGAAGATTTTAAAAAAGCAGAAGTAGAATCTATAGATTGGCAATATGTACCAACGTTTCCCGTTTAATAATAGGGGCCAGCCATACATCACGTTAAGTAATTACGTTATTTCTGGCGCTCCCTCCCCACTTCCTTTATTACAAACAATTACATTGTTAAGTACATCATTCTTCACTCTACATGTATATGTACAATCCTTATACTACCCTATTGCTGCTTTTCGTCTTCAAAGCACTGAAAAAACGCTACAACAAAAAAATAAAATAAAATAAAATGTAAACCTCCTTCCCATATAAAATTTATGAATTTTAGATTTTTCGACCACAGAATATACACAGTCGGCTATTGGTGAAAAGTCGGACCACAAAGGCCCTCATTCTGCAGCCTAAAGTTAATGAACTGAACATCAATAGAACCTGTTCGAATTTTTAAAAAAAAATGTAATCAAGTTAAGTCTTAAACATCGACATTAACTTGTTTGGCCAATTCTATCACACGCTCTGTTTAATAATAAAGACTAATTAATTAACCTATTTTTAAATAAATAAGATGAAAAAAAAAATCGTGTTTACAAACAAATAACCCATATATGGGAATCGTTATTACGGTACAATCGTTCAAGCACCACCCTACCTTGAAGATAAAAAGCCTGAAGTTGCACAAACGTTAACTTGTTTTTATGTATGTGGACAACGACATGTCTTCTCTTATACAATAAAATAAAATCTCAAGCTGCATTTAACCATTCATGTATTTCTCTGAAAATACACAAATTTGGGCTTTTTCTTGTAATGTTACATAATTTTATACCATGGCTTATCACTGAGATATATGCAAAGGTCAAAGAAAAGAAAAATGCATAATGGGTTAAAACCCTTGTCTAGTAACACAGGTTTAAAAAAAAAGCACTGGAAACTAAGTCTGAAATATTTTTCAACTCCGAAAAATAACAACAGACTTACTAAGAACAAATAAGATTTGGGGAGGTAATGAATGGTTGTGTCACAGAAGGGCACTTCAAATGCCTATAGTCAACTCAACAATTGACATTCTGCAAACAGTCAAAAAGAAGAAAACAGGAGGAGGAACCCCTTTGCGACAATGAAAACCTACTTTTATGAACAAGTCTACTTAAAGAGCAGCATGCTATTGGCTACAGCTGTCACGTAGTAGCACTTTAACATGACTTAACTAAAAATGTGTCCACTCAGAACCAAAATCACTGGCATCATTACTTTTCTAAACATATTTTTGGACGCTACAGTATTTAAAGCCATTAAATCAATTTATGAAGTCTGTTACAGCTATCCAAAAATTCTAATTAGAGCTAGCATATGGTTCAGTACTTTAGAAGAGGCAATCAGTACCATCTTTACTTCAAAGTATGTACTGTGCTTTTATTGTGGGCGTGAAACATTCGTCAATACACATCTTTGGCTAAAAATGGACTGTCTTTGTAATAAAACCTGCCCTGGAGCTAAAACTTAAATCTATCAATAGTGATAACTCTTGTTTTCACAAAAAGATTTCAAGCCCTTGTATATCTACAATCTGTCAACAATTGCTAAGGAAATAAAATCTGCACATCCGAGATAGTAGATGCTTTATATTAGACAATATGCTAAGAAATACCTAAATTGTATAACAAGCCATAAGAGGTGGATATCTGAATGAATTACATAAATTATAAATAGCATCAGATCATACCAAGTATGCACCTTGTTGATAATCTCTTTTTATAGATAATACTGCACTGAAAGATTTTAGCTGGTACATAAAAGTGATTTATCAGTCATGGTTTGGATAGATTTACTTTAAATCTAGTCACATCCTAGACAACCTAATGAACACCAGATCTGTCAAACCACTTAAATGTTAAGCCTCCTGTGTGCTTCTGCTTCCTGCCCATTATCATTCTTATGTCCACTTACAGGTTTTCAAGCAAGTGAAAAGCCTGGCAAGCATTCTGCATCTATTGTAAAGTACAAAATCTATTCCTTTATTCCCAAAATATGTGAACTAGACATTCTAAAGGCGGTCTTTTGTCTGACATTCATCTTGGATTTAGAAAATATGACATTATTAGATCTTTTGAAATGGAAGTTATTATTTACTGTTTAGGCAACATCTTCACCTTATCTAAAAACCCAATCAACCTAATTTTACCCACAAATCTTTTCCTTTGTTAAAGCATCTCATTAGCAAGAACCTAGTTATTCATTTTTTTGTAGGGCCTACATATATAACTAGTCATTAATAATGACTTGACCTTTAATGGAAAAAATTTGATTAAAATAACTTTATATTTCTATTAATATTTGTTCCTTATCGAGGAGTTTCTTTGGGATTAAGCATTTTTTGTAACGTTTATGACTATGTAATAAAGCATTCTCATGCAGAGCAATGAGCAATGTCTTTGGTGGCCTATTAAATCAAGCAAGCCTGTATAAAGATGCGCTAACAAGCGAAACCACAATCAGGATTCGAAAATGAACATGTACACAATTACAAATGAGATATTGAATAATCATTAAATGTACAAACAACATGTTAACAGATGACGTCATACTTCACGCTAACCACTTTTTGTGCATCACAACAAGACTAAACAGTATTTTGGTTGAAACATGTCATCAAAAATTAAATCGATTCCGATGAATAGGCCTACATGTCCATTTCGATGCTAAATTCCCCACCATGTACATATTAATAGGGGATGTTTAAATACTGCATTGGTCATTATTTCCAACGATTTACGCAAATAACTGGCATCTTCCCAAGGATTTGTAATGATTGAAAGTAGAGGAGAGATATATAACCCTTGCAGTGTGAAAAGGTTGAAAATGTGATATAACATAACGCTTCCGCATTACGCACTATAGATCACACAAACGATAAATAGCTTACAAAATAGTGACTCAAATGCAAATGAAATGGTGTACGAAAAGCAGTTATATAATGAGCTCAAAGTATGAGTGAAATTTTTTCAATCAAATTTAGGCTTAATGCATAGATCTGGACCTAAGCCTAGTCGGAAAATAAATGCGATTTGCCTTACCTTAATCATACCGTTTTCGATTGCTCCATCCAACAAACGTATATTCCAATTGTATCGTCACACTTTTAAATTATTACTATCCACACGAGAGAATACACTTTCAGAGTTGCTTCTTTAAATTACCACATTTTGCATCAAGCAAGTTTAAAAGCTCTTCACGGGCATCACTCCGACAAATCCGCCATCTTCAAAGCAGAATCAGTCAATGGCAAACCATACAGGGTGATTGCAGCGTTAAGTGATGTATGAGTTATCTCTATTATGAATGTCACTAATTGATAAAACCAGAATTTCCTACTAATAAGTAATTTTTTTTTCAATTTCTAAAATAAATGGAGACCTAAATTTAATGCTAAATGAGTGTAGAAAATTATAAACGATTTTTGGGGTGCCATGGCAGTGTTGTTACTTAACATTTCCCAATAATCCTCATAATCATACCTAGGCTCGCTTTAGTTAATTCTAAGCAAACAATAAACGCATATATTTGTAATTATGGAATTTCCATTCAGTTTTAAACATTTAAATAAATCTGCGTTCAAAGTCTTTATCAACTGATTACTGTACTCACATTTTAAGACTTTCATTCAAATGGAAATTCCCTAAAATGGGGCATCAGTATAATGGCTACTTATTGCACCTGTATCTAGCAAAATTAAAGCAAATGAGCGCTAAATTTGATTTGAATCATTCCTGTATCTAGACACACTCAATTTGTTAGTACAGAACAAGCATTTGAGTTAGGGAGCGATGCAAATTGTTGCACTTCATTGACTCGTTCATGTGATCTTACATAATCACTTGACCCTATATTTTCATTGATGTATCAATGAACTCCAAATGTACAGTAGCTCAAAGTGAAAACCATACACATGCCTTAAATAGCTGTGTGTGCAGCTAATTAGCTTAATTTAAGGAAGAAAAATAACTCGGAATGAAATGATGTTGGAATGTACATTTACTTACATTTGAAACAACAAATTAACATCAACATACATATTCTAAATGTACTTTTGTCTGTACAGTTTTCAATTTGACATGGATTTGTTTAAATATGTCGTATTGTTTTCATTAATTTTATTTAATGTTGATGTTAATTTGTTGCTTCAAATGTAAGTAAATGCACATTACAACATTATTTCATTCCAAGTTATTATTATTATTGTAAGTTAATTAGCTGCATACACAGCTGTTGAAAGCATGTGTATGGTTTTCACTTTGAGCCACTTTGAAACAATTCTTGCTGCAGCATGTCATTTTGGTCAGAGCATAAGCCTGATATTCATCGCTGTTACTATATAAAGTAGGGTTAGTTAGTTTGATAGAAAAGTAAAATCATATTTAAATAATTGTATAACGCTTCCATTATTAATTCTAACATGAAGATAACAGATAAAGGGGAGCAGAGCATTGGTGAATAGCTACATTTGCATCATGCTTCTGAAATTGGTTGCCCAAAAGTAGAAAATAATCAAAATTGGTTGGGTGTTAAATTTATTTAGTATCGCACAAAGCCAGTTTTGGTCATTTCGGCAACAATTACATTTCCTTACGAAAGCAAAACCATTACAAATTGGCAAATAAATATAAAACATTTACTAAAAGCTTTTTATTTTTCCGCCAGTAATATGCGGAAACCATATTAAGGTAATAAATTACGAAATACTTTCAAAATTCACATCCTAATGCAAATATGGCCATATGTTCGTACCGGCGCAAAATAGTCGAGCACAACTGCCCAAGCATTTTGCGATATTGAATAGAAATATACAACATTTAATCAATCCGAAAACTTTCATAAAACCAAAATCTACTTTCGAATAGGTATAGTAAATAAGTAATACAATAGTTAACTTATTAAATATAATGAAATGGGATTTACTTGCAAAAAGGACATAATCACTGTGAAAGAGCTTTGATTATGTTTTCACGATCCCGCAGTGCCTTATATGTTTGTTCCCTTTCTTTTTTCGTCGGAGTCTTTTTCTTCTGCCTGGCCATCGTTATACGCCTATAAGCATCCATTACCTGCGGAAAAAAGAAACGTAATATGTAACACTTATAAACTTGTTATAAAAATTAAGTAAATTATTAATCAATGTTTTTACCTCAGCATCGGCTATCTGAAGCTTGCGGCGGAGTTCTTGCTTGGTTATTTCTTCTTTGGCCAGTTTTAGCAAGCGACGTTTAGTCTGCAAATTATGACTTGTCAATGCTCGAAGCTCTGCTTGACACTTGCGTAGCTCTGCTAAAATCTCATCATCTGGATTTTCTTGTAAATTATCATCGGCTTCAAATATTCCTATGTTAACAAGTGTATGTGTTACTTGTCTGGGATTACATGTGATTTTAAGCTTAAACTGAACTTTTGATTCTAATATATGGCGTATTATATAATTAATAAATAATACCTTGTTCCTCCAGCTCACGTTTTATTCGGCGTTCCAGCTGTGACGAATTTGAAATATTTAGTGACTTAATTAAGCCGCTTTTATTTAATGGCATATTGGCAACATTTCCCTCGGCAATATCTGATATGTAATGAAAGAAAAAAAATTAATCACGATGAAAACTCCCTGGCAATCCATTGCGAATTTCCATGTAACAACCTGCTGGGCCTGTCATAGAATCATCCATTGGAGTCATGATGTTTTCTTCAATTAAGCAGGCTACTAAACGCTGAGTGAGGGCTCCAAATGGTGAAGAATCGTCACTACTTAAAAAATCACAACTTTACATTAATAACGAAATGAAATTTAGATGGAACTGCTACAGATTGAGGCAGAAATATTTTGCATACCACTCTTTCTCCCCTTTTTTAAGCAATTTTTCTGAATCCGAAGCATTCAAACTGCTGCTATTATTCAATCCTCTTCGCTTATCGTTCAGTTTAGCACCCTCTTTCTGTTCTTCTAATAAATCTTCTTGAGCCCATTTTATAGAGTAATGTTTACCTAATCCAGGGATTTTATAATACTCCGAGTCTTCTTCATGAGCTTTGACAAGATCCTCTAACATCTAATAAAAGTAATTCAAAAACATAATCTCAAAATGAGGGAAGTTAAGTTTTTCCAATAAAATGATTTCTAAAAACAGGAATTTTTGCATTGACCGTAAGGCATAGAGCAATAATTAAATTAAGTTACATACTTTAATGTCCTCTTGTGTGATGTCAGCACAATACGGTTCTACTGAGGCCCAGAAACGATTTGGGGTATCATTCTTAGGAACCCTGGGCGCATCAGTTGAAGATGACTCGTTGAACTCAAATTCCTGGAATTTTGCCTAAGTAATAACATAAATTTTTTTGTAAAAAAGCATTCCTAAAAGTGAACACAAAATAGCAGCAAAGTTGTCATTAATCCCAGCATACATTTTTACTCTTTGGGGGTCGGCCTGGTCCAGGGTTTGCATTTCCAGCCTTTCCGCTACTAGTCCCACTTGTTTCACCACGGAATTTTTTATTTGGTTTCTCATCTTGTGTTTTTCCACGCTTGCCAAACGACTGGAAGTTTTGCTATAGAAACAAATAAATGGAATCTTAGTTTCTTCAAAGATTTCAGACTTCAGAAAACGTTTCAATCCTTTTAGACTTACATTTTTGGTACCGTTTGGCTTCTTTACTTCTTTCTTTTCTTGCCAATTGATGAGGATTTTCTTTTCATTATCCAACTCTCGCATTCGTCTAGTAACAGTCGATAACAAGGTTTCTAATTCCAGTTGCAAAGGATCCAAGTCTTCAATGCACATTGCATCATCTTCCTTTTTCTGTAATACTACACAAGAGAGTAGTCGAACGATGACACAGTTATTAGAAGAGTTGAAACCTAAAGTGGTAATGCAAACAGTATATTGTGATTGTGGAAACTCACTGGCAGTGTATCTAGGACACGATTTTGTGTGGTCAATTGGGGTAAAATCAGGAAATTGCAGAGGACAATCCTTTAAATCGGTAGCATCTCCCTTATCCTTTTCCCGCTCATCTCGTACCCACTCTCTGTCCTTTTCTTTCTCAGCCTCGCGTTCTCTTTCCCTTTCGCGTTCACGTTCACGCTCTCGCTCTCGGTTTTTCCCTTTTGTGGCAATTGCTTTTCCTTTTCCTTTCATGTTGAAAACACTTTAGGCTCATGAAATGAACTTGTTTATGTCCTATTAAAAATTAAACAAACACACATAAAGGTATGCAATAAGCAATATTTTTAAAAAAATGTCTTTGTAACAGAATTGATTTCAAGCAATAGCTGAAAATTAGCTTTAATATTTCAGCTTACTTTTCTTTTTTTGTCAACTTCCTCTAAAACTCTTTTCAACTTCTGGTTCATACAAACAGGGTCTCAAAATGGATGCACATTAAGTTTAAAAACCTGATGCCCAATACCTACGAAAGAAACAAAATGTAGTTTAAAAGGCAGAACTAGCTTAATCGGTTAAAAGGCTTAATGTATCTTGTTTATACAAATTAAAAATAAAGACAAATCTTGCCTGACAATGCTGGCTAAACCAAGCAATTTGAGCTGGGCACATTTGAACATGCCTCAAAAAATGCTACTCTCTGCAAGTGCAATTCAACCAAAAAAGTTACCATGGCTTTAATAAAATATAACTACTGTATACAATTATAATCATGCAGATTCTCTTTGCGTTCTATGTTTACATTATCTCGAAAATTGAAATCACTGCATTAACTGTACATCTCTGCTCAGATTTAATGAAACTGGGTAATTTTCTTGCACATGATGAGACTGGGAGGTGAAACACATGCTCTGGTTCTCAATAAGCCCTTAGTAATGGGTTATGAAAATGTAGGCCTGGGATAAACCACAGTTTCCCACAGTTAGGTTAGATCACGTTACCTATGCCAAACTGCAGTGCTGATATCTAGTCATGTATTTTTGAATTATGCCGGGTCAATCAAAAGCAGATAGGCAAGAAATCAGAAATTTCATGGTGTAGGCTTACCTTCCTTACCTCCCATTGGCCTAATCCAACTATCCTACCCAAAATTATCCAAATGCGGCTTGATGAGGCTTCACCCGTAGTAATATAATCTAAGCAAAAACCATATTTTAAAAATGTCAAAAAGACATACAACAATGTTACAATGGAATAAATATATATTAGCAAAGAAACATACCTACTAAAAGCAAATTATTCGTAGCACGTTAAATCCCAGGTCAAACAGGCTTTCTAATGCGTAGTTTTACGCCCAACAATTACAGGACTCGGAATCTCACCAATACGTGATAATGTGCCATTCTGCGATTATCCCACCTTTGACAGATACATTTGAGGTGTTTCGCATCAAGGATCTTGTCATTTTAACTTTAATTCCGCATTATTGGTGCCATCTAGTTTATTCAAACAATGATTAATACCGATTAAATATGTAATAATTTGACAAATAGTGATACTGGCAACGGCGGCTACACGAACAACATGCTTAGTGCGCCACCTACTCTTGTCGCGGAGGTTATGGAAATTCGTTGTAAAACGATAATTAAAACTGCTGTTTTCTCAAGATTAGCTTTGATAATATTACAGGTGAAATCTTTAACATTGTGTTAGGATAGTTATCCTCTTATATCTGTTAGAAATTAACCTTCTTTGTTATCTTACGTAGGTTGTGTTGAATGCGGCTTTTCCAGACCATGATCCTGATGTATACAGAAAACCCAAGCCCAAAGCCCAGAATGATTTGGAAAAAGCCCTTTATTTTCTATTTGAAGGGCTGGAAAGATGGGATGGACAATATTTCTTGAACATTGCCGAATATGGCTACATCTACGAAAAAAGTTTAGCATTCTTCCCTTTATTTCCATTACTCACCCAAATCGTTGCAAATTCACTGCTGCTGCCACTGCATGCATTTCTAAATTATCACATTCTTTTGCTTTTATCAGCAACACTTGTAAATTTCATATTTTTTGTGATTGCCGTGCTGTTGTTATACGACCTAAGTCGTGCAATAAGGGATGAACCGTGGGCATATAAAGCCGCATTGCTCTTCTGTTTCAATCCGGCAAGCATATTCTTTTCGGCAGCTTACTCGGAAGCCACATTCTCATGTCTGGCTTTTGGAGCGATGCACCAATATCAGAAAGGCCGTTATAACGTTGCGGCGTTATTGTTCGGGTTGGCAACCTTCACACGATCAAACGGAGCCATCAATGCAGGCTACATCGTGTATGGAAACATCGTTTTGCCGTTGTTTCTAAAATGGACCAGCTGTCAGTGTGCCGCAAACCTCTGGAACACATTTGTAGGCATTTTACGCTCGTGTGTCGTGGTAGCACCATTTGTTGCATTCCAATGGTATGCGTACAAGTTGTATTGCGAGTGGCCTCCACCGCAGTTATCAAAGTCTTCCCTGCGTTTAGCGATGAAGTATCCAGACGAATACGTCTCGCTGGGACAATACACACCTTGGTGCGACTTGGCATATCCCATATCATATGCGTACATTCAAGAGCATTACTGGGATGTTGGCTTCCTAAAGTATTATCATTATAAACAAATTCCAAATTTTATCCTGGCGTCTCCAGCAATCATGTTGTGCTTTCACGGGATCTTTAACTATGCCATTCACATTCTGAACCTACTCAACAAGGGAAATTTTTCCAAGAAAGATCTCGTCATGCTGCCATTCCTGGTGCACTGCAGTTTCCTCCTTGTTTTTGGCATTACTTCAATGCATGTGCAGGTGAGAAATTTTCAAAGACAAAATGTGCATTTCAATTTTGTCATGTAGCACATCAATTCTAACTAATTTCATTTTATATTTAGGTAGTGACTAGGCTGCTCACTTCATCATCGCCTGCCCTTTGCTGGTTTGCTGCCGATCTCCTTCCTGACCTGCAGGTTAAAAAACTTAGATCGAAACAGCAAAAAAGGCGAAGTTTGGGTTCAGAGTTTATTCCCTTATCCCAATATTGTAAAATATGGAGACGTTTAAAGCTCAAAGGAAAGCTAGTCCTGATTTATTTCCTGTCATATTATCTAATTGGCATTGGTTCTTTTGCCAACTTCTTACCCTGGACCTAAAGTCGCATCATCTATGTAATGTACTGTTTATGTATTTGGTGTGAACGTTTTAGAAACTTAGTGAAATTGGTGTAATAACTAGCTCACATGAAAAGTGTTAATTACATTTCCTCTTTTTTGTATGTGACTATTGTTGTTGTGCCAAAACTAAAACAATTTTTTTGCAATATTTTATTTACTCAATGTTTGAGTATGTGGCATGTCAGGCATGTGAAATTAAGTTCACAAGGGATTTTTTTTTATAAAAATTAAATGTAAGATTCATTAAAATTCCCACCCTGAAAAAACAATAATTACAGTGTTAATAGCTAATTTTTACCCTGATGTTGACTGTTTACGGCAACGAGTCTTTCCACCATGGTCCTGGCGTAACGTAATCTGCTGTGAAGCTCTTTTGTACACCCAAATTTCTCTATAAGATTAAGGCGAAACATGCGGAATTCTCCTTTTCAATCTATATATGTCACGGCATTCATCAACGGGCATAGAATGAGTTTTTTGTATGTGACTATTGTTGTTGTGCCAAAACTAAAACAATTTTTTTGCGATAGTTTATTTACTCAACTTTGAATATGTGACATGTCAGGCATGTGAAATGAAGTCCACAAGGGATTTTTTTTATAAAAATTAAAATGTTGTACGATTCATTAAAATTCCCACCCTGAAAAAACAATAATTACAGTGCTAATAGCTAATTTTTACCCTGATGTTGACTGTTTACGGCAACAAGTCTTTCCACCATGGTCCTGGCGTAACGTAATCGGCTGTGAAGCTCTTTTGTACACCCAAATTTCTCTATAAGATTAAGGCGAAACGTGCGGAATTCTCGTTTTCCATCGATGTATGTCACGGCATTCATCAACGGGCATAGAATGAGTTTTGTGTGATCTTGAAAGAAGTTGAGCTGTTAATTTAAAAGAGAAAGGAATTAATTACATCTTGAAGCCTAAAACCCTAAAACTAAAGAAAGTAAAAAGTAAGCAATCTTCCTAGATCTCACCTGAAGTGTTCCATTGGTAAGATGCAATACAATGGCGCTTTTCGTCCGGAACCACGTTCGCATATATGGTAAACGCACCAGTTCATCTCCGTCGCGGGGAACCATCGATGCCCCAGCCTTCAATAAATGTTCGGTCATATATTTTCGGAAGTAATCGAGCAGAGTTACTTTCTTGATCAACTCTGAAGGATAGGAATGCAAGCCATGGTAATTCTCTTTGCCATCACGCTCAATATAATGTAGACTCCTAGAAACAATAATACTTTTTAGTAAAACAATTAAACATCAAGTAAGTTCCAAGTAAATCCTTGTTAGTTTGAAACCTCTCACGAGAACATCAAAATTAACCTAGTGTTTAAAATATAGTTCAAATAAGTATAAAACTATTACAAAAATGAACTCACTCTCCATCTGCTAGCAGAACTAGTCGAGTAAAATCGTTGAACAAAACTCCTACGCTGTTATCGCATAACTGGTACCCCAAACCGTACTTGTCGGAATAATCTACCCATTTGCTGATCCACAGCATGGGGACAGCAGCTGGGTCTTCGGCATCATCTAAATAGAAAATTAATTATTTTCTGATTTTTTTACCTGCAAAACGGCAGCAGTGGTTAGGACCGCTTACCTTCTTGTATTACGGGTCTGTCGATTGGTTTGGAAGCCACAACACTTGATATTTGCTGCAGAAGATCAGCTAAATAATTCCCGCTGATCTCTTCTGATTCCTTAACCTGTTCTCCCAGAGCTTGTTCCATGCCTTCTGCGTTGTTAAACTGACTATTGGGCTGATTAGGCGCATTGGGCTTGGAAGGTGTCTTTTCTTTAACATGGGTAGCCAATGCATCTTCGTTTATTCCTAAAACAAAAACGTCCAGGTTAAGCAATTTTCATTGAAAAAGCGAGATTTCAAGCAAACTTCATCTATTTGAGCTTTAAGGGAAATACCTTTTACATTGACTTCTAATAGAGGTTTACGAGTGGTGTTGAGCATGCTAAAATCGCCCCGCTGATCAAATCGTGGTGTAGTTGTCAAGCATGAAGTTGGTAATCTTGATGGAATATAACCTAAATTCCCAATAGTTTTGGTTAATGTTATAATATGCATGGAATTATGGCATACAAAGCATCAAATAATGAACTTACCTGATGCCATGAATTCGTCACTTATGATGCTGTCCATTGTTGGCCTTTTGCACGGTTCAGCCTGGAGCATTCTTTGGATAAGATTTCGAGCCAATGGAGAGACCTTTGATGGGATGTGATATTCGTTTTTCTTGATTCGCAAATAAGTGTCTTTTAGGTTGGATGTCTCAAATGGTGGTTTTCCAACTAGAAGTGTGTACATGATGCAACCTATGGACCAAATGTCAACCTCAAAACTATGTCCTTTTTTGTTCAAGACTTCTGGTGCAATATAATTTGGTGTCCCACACAAGGTCCTGCTCAAACAAGAAAACCGATTAAAACAAGCTGCTGCAAAACATTAAAAGGAAATTCTCAGAATGCAAACTTCAAAACTTAAAAAAAAAATATCAAACTTGCATTTTACGCTCTCCGTCAAAATCAAGTTTAGTCGCAAGTCCAAAATCGCCTACTTTCAATTCCATCTCATCGTTCAAGAAGAGATTTCCAAGCTTCAAATCACGATGAATGACTCTGTTGTCGTGCAAGTATTTGCAGGCCAACACTAATTGTTTTAAAAAATAACGCACTTCTGGCTCAGTCAAAATTCTTCGCCTTTTATGCATTTCCATAAGAGACTAAAAACAATAATTGCATAGGATTAAAAAAAGAAACGTTTTAGTGATAGTACACTTTAAAAAGGAAACATTTTCCCAAATTTCTGGAAACCAAACACATTTCCCAATTGAATTTTTCGAGAAAATTATGGTTCAGTCTACCAGGAAGTCCAACAATTTTGTGAAAAAAATTTAACACAAATTTCAAGAATAATTCCCACATTTTTTGAGTTGAAAACATGCAAGCACCATTCCCAAATTTCCATGACACTTTGGCTAACTGTAATGTTTCCCACTTGTCAAGCGTTTCATTACAAAATTATAACGGCTAGCTAAAACTTTCTATTTATGATTAGTATAAAGCATATTTTTTAAAGAAAACTTTTTGATTTCACTTTGTAGCATTAGCAACTAAAATGAATATTTAAATATACATGATCATATCATAGTTTATGTAATGCATACGTACACGTCTTCTACATAGTTCCAGAGTGATATAAACGTTGGCGTTATCTTCAAAAAAGTTATAAAATTTAACAATATTATGATGATGTAGGCTTCTATGAATAGAAATTTCTTGTGCCATCTGAAAAAAAAATTGAATTTATTTTCAAATGCTCTCAACAGACGCCCTTAATAACGAACTATTGAATAATGCTCGACCTTATCCTTCTGGTTGGGTTTTACTAGCAACGATTTAGAAACGATTTTTCCAGCATAAATTTGCTTCGTTTCCAAATCAATCAGCTCATAGCACCTCGCAAAGCCACCCTGGAATGCATAAAATAAATTAGTCGGCGATAATTAAAAATCAGTAATGGTCAAAAATGGCGTTTAGGCCTACAAGTTACCTTGCCCATAAACCGTCCCTTGCTGTATTGTTTATGAGTTTTGGAGTCGTATAGAACTTCTGGAATCAACGATTCCTCTTTTGGTTTAGCAGCCATTGTGAAGCTGTTTACGAGAATTAAAAATCGGTATTCCGATCAACAATATCGAGAAATGAAAATATATCCGTTAAAGTAAAACGAAGACAACGACCAGAACGATCCTTGAAATAAACCGCCCGTTGGAAGTAACAACGTTTTTAAATTTCTTGGATTTGTTCCATTAACCGCTGATTGGCTAACCGTGATAGCTCCTCCTACATTGTCCCACTTGTCAAAATACGTCACTGACCACGCCCAACCGCGTGGCTGGTAACGGTTGGAAACTGTACGAGTTTCGTACTTTTAAATTTTCGACATAAAATTGTATTAAAATGGTGAAAACCTCTGCCAGTACAAATCCCAGGGGAAATCTTTGGTTAAAAGGTGACTATTTTAGAAAATTAGACGTATATTTACAAAAATTCCAGACTTGTACTTTTTCCGTCTGTTTCACATGTTATATCTCCATAGACAAAAATCGTGTTGGATTAAAGTTGATGCAGAAGATGGGGTGGTCAGAAGGCAGAGGTCTCGGTTCTAAGGAAGATGGTATGAAAGAGCCAATTAAAGTGCGATTTAAAAATGACAGCAAAGGTTGGTATATCATGAATGACAATTTCTATTGAAAAGCACGCTCGATCGAGACCCCTCGACGTACCCTACCAAAACGCATTTCAATGCTGACAGTATGGTTAGGTTGAGTGGGAATTTAGAGACCCCAAAGTCTCATAAAGACCCAAACATTGACGGGAATTTAAAGCCCCACAGCTGGGTAAAAAGAAGATCGTCTGTTTCACATGTTATATTTTCATAGACAAAAATCGTGTTGGATTAAAGTTGATGCAGAAGATGGGGTGGTCAGAAGGCAGAGGTCTCGGTTCTAAAGAAGATGGTATAAAAGAGCCAATTAAAGCGCGATTTAAAAATGACACCAAAGGTTGGTACATGGATGACATTTTCTATTGAAAAGCACTAGACCGTTTGACGTAACCTACAAAAAAGGCATTTCAATGCTGACAGTATGGTTAGGTATGAGTTTAGAGGCCCCAAAGGCTCATAAAGACCCAAACATGGACGGGATTTTAAAGCCCCACAACCAGGTAAAAAAAAGATAAATCCTGCATTTTCATAAAAACAACTGTGGAAAACCACAGTCAGGAGTCAGGATAGCTGGCCAAAGTCAGGACTCAAACCAAGTCTCCCGATCGCTTGGCGATTAGCATAATGGCATAGTTCGGTGACAGTGTAATTAATAAATTGTCATATATTCACAGGGGTTGGTTTTCACGAGAATAATGATAACAACTGGCTGGAACACCAGGATGAATTTAATGCTCTGCTTAACAGGCTGAATGAGAACAATGCAGAAACATCAACAAAGATGATAAGCTTGGAAGAAAAATCCAAAAGTTCAAAAAGTCGTTTACAGTAAGCAGAAATGTGCCTTTGTGGATTAACTCAACATTAGCATATTTATCCAATCGAATTATAATTTCATTTCCTGCATCCTTTTAGTTATCACAAGTACACCCGTGGAAAGGATTTAAGTTCTTGCAGTGACAAGGACCTGGCTTGTATTTTAGGAAAACGGAAAAAGGATAGAGCTGATGAAGAATCGGTTAGTCCCTGTTCCTTATTTGTTCTTGGAAGTTTAGTGACAGTAACTCCAGTCACAACCATTACAATTAAGTGTGTTTTTCTTAGGAATCCAGCGATGTCGGTGTTAGTAAAATAAGCTCCCGAGATTACTTTTTGCAAAAGAAAGGCCTGTTGGAGAAAAACCATGAAGAGTACGATTCTACCCAGATTGTTTCAACTGCTGCAGAGACACCAGAAAAGGATGATCCAGAAGTTTTATCAGAAGCAGACAAAGGAGAATGCGATTCTTTGCAACAAGATGATTGTGTTTCAAAGAAAAAAAAGCATAAGAGAAAGAAAGAAACATCCACCCAGGAGACTGATGAAGGCTTTTTGGTGGCGAGCAAAGAAGAATGCGATTCTCTAGAGATGACACAGACTTGTGTAAACAAGAAAAAACATAAAAGAAAGAAAGACATATCCGTCTGTAATTTTGAAGGTCTGTAGCCAACTGTCTTATGGTTAAATAAATTAATAATTCACCGTTTGCCAATAAACTTTGATTTTAAGCAATTAGGCACATATTTTGTAACGTACTGATAGGTACATTTTTTTTTCTTGCAAAGTAGAAGAAGCAAACGAGGTTGTTGAACAAATAGATGAAACCCCAGTTAAAAAAAGGAAACACGAGAAATTGGGTAATAAACTTAGTGACGACCTTTCTAACAATACGTGTGTCAAAATAATATTTTTGACTCAATGAGGTGACTGGCAATTTCATTTTTATCCCATTCATAGAATCACCAGGCTTAATAGAAGTAGATAAAGTGAAAAACAAACCTGATTTAGGAACATGTGAGGACACTTCCCAAAATTTGGAGCAGAGTTTTAAAGATGACAAGACTGAATCCTTGGACGGCATAGAAACGATATCTAAAAAACATAAAAAAGAAAAGAAAAAGTTATTGCTTCTAGATATAGTGGATGACGAGCTTGAAGGTTTGTACTCGAACCAACCAATTCTTATGGCATTGCAACATTTACAACATCCATCGGCTTTTGTGCCATCTGAGGTTTATTTTTACAATAATTAGTGTGTACTTTCAGTGAAATCATGCATTCAAACAAGGAAAAGGAAGTTGAGATCCTGTAATGATGATGCTCATCTTGAAGAAGATTGCATCCAGATTGATCTTAATGACATGGAGATGGAAGTAAAGCCAAGCAAAAAGAAATTAAAGAAAATTAAAAGTCAGACAGACAGAAACGATGAGACAACTTTGATTGAAGATAAAATCAACAATGAAGATATTGAACTATCAACATCAGAACTAGAAATCACAAAGAAGGAGAAGCCCAAACTTAAGAGAACAGATGACAAAAAAGCTTTTGCAAATGACACTGCTGAAGACGATTCAGTAATCAATAAAAAAGAATTTGTCATTGCTTTGCTGGCAACATTTCGGCAACCATCAGAAAATCTACCGGATTTATTCAATGACATAATGAAAGGGGAGCTTTTCAATGGAAGCAACTTTTTTTCAATTAAAGGTTATGGCGATGAATGGCTATAACAACTGTAAAGCCTTAGCCTCAATAAACTATTATTTTACTTAAATAATAAATAAATATTTATTATTGAAATCTCTATGTATTGTTATTATTGAATAGAAATGGCAAAGATTATACAATTAAAATGTTCTCGTTCATAATACTAGGGGTGATTTGTGCAGTATTGTAACTATAATAGACGTATACAGCAAATGCCAATTAAAGGAAACTTAAAGTGACAAACATAAATCTGTCTATGGAGGTAATAATTCTAATTACAACATATTTAAATTAACTTTAGTTACCTTTTAGTTATTTCACCATGCAGAGGGGAGTATCATAGGGTTTACACAATATGTTCATGTGGACAGGATTTGCCTGTCATTTAAAACTTGATATGACATTCATATCTTCCTGGAATAGAAAATAATCGAAATCATATAATCACGTTTATAGCGTATGAAAGTCAGGGAAAATTACTTTATAAGTTTAATTGTCGGCATAATTTTTGTCAACAGCAAATTAGATTAAATAAGTTTTTATAAAAAAAAGAATTCGAAATTCAAATAAGAGCGGGAATTACCCATAAGCCCTTGCTTCAGCACAGCAAAGCATTTTAGGAAACTTAAAATTTGTATCTTTTGGAACAAATATTGCTTTATAAACTCTTAATGCTAGCATGACAAATGCCCATATTGCTTTTTATTTCATAATATAAACAGTTAATGTAAGGTAGTTTATCTTATGGCGTTAATTTGCTTATTCTATGCATTACTAACCCATAAGGTTATCCGTCGGGTGAAAGCATGACTAGCTCCTCTTTCCAGAAATTGTTAAAAAGGGTATCTACCTTTTCTTGGTACATAGTTTCTTATGGAAACTGTGCGGAATCAAAATCAAGAGATTCCGGATACAAAATTTTTGTACTTGGGAACAGTTAGTCCATTATGCACTGGCGTTCCTAAATAATTAAGAAAATTTAAGAATTGTTTGATAAGCATGCTTACCAACTTCCGATAATGTTTAAAATTATCAAGATAGATACAAACATAAAAGTATACAAATTGATTTTATAATAACACCCGGTATACGTAATCAAATATATTTATACAAAACTCAAAACTTTGACAGGATAATATTAACTTGAACTCACCTGACGTCTGATACAAGTTGCATATCCTACTTAAGGCCAATTAGAGATTCCAAAATCTATGAGCCTAGGATCCTGAGCAGAAATAAGAAAATATATTGTACATTTCCAGGACAACATTTTCATTCGTTTTTCTCTATGGAATACTGGCTTTAATTTAGAGCCAGAATTACATGAGGTAAACAATTTGAAAATATTCAAATATTTTAAACTTGTCCAAAAATTCTCTTTTAAACTGCTGAATAACAAAAAGGAAACTCAGCAATTTTCCGTATGGAATATTTTAACTTTAAGAATCTGTTTTATAATAATTACAGATGTTGTGTGGAATTTCAAAATCACAAACTCCTGAAATTCAGCAATAAATTTCCTTGTACAGTATGTAACAAGCTGCAAGAGAACTGAAACATATTATTAGGTATTTAAATTTCAAGTAAAAAGAACCATTTTTACTTAACATGTTTCCTATGTTGGTACTTCTTGCTTACCTTTTGTTGAGTGCGATCCCTCTTCAATTCCACCATTACATGCCGGGAGAATGTGATCCGTAACACTACATCCGCACAAACTACTTTGCCAATAACTTTGCATAAGTTCGACATTATCTGCCAAGATAAGAAATTCAAACCAGTTCATTTACTTCCTGCTCAACATGCAATAACATCCTCTTGGTGGTGCCACTGATTGACAAGTCTTATGTAAAAGTGTTTAATGACAATCATGAAATGTGGCCAAGATGCTTGTTTTTAAAATACAAAATGATTAAAAATACAAACTGCTTAATAGCTGCGTGTTAAGCATGTTTGGTGATTGTTCTTTCCAGAGCAAAATTGTATGTACACACGCGTGTGGAGATCGCCCGCACATATGATCTGTATACGCTGAAATCTACACAAGAAAATTAAAATCTACAACCAGAAAAAAAAAACTAGATGTGAACAATAGTGAAGCAAAGAACTATACTTACATGGCCAAACAAAGAAACGTACTCATGTGGCCTTTTCACAATGTTAACAACAGTCTACCATTGGCTAGTGCAGGGCAGAGGAATTGCAAAAAAGATACATAGAGGACATTTCTTCGTTCGATCAAAAATATTTGCACAACTTGCTAAACTTTTTTGTCTGGTCCTCATGACAGACATATCAACGTACCAGTGGTTTATAACGTCCGCTATAAAAACAGACAAGATCTACAAATACTCTGGCATTTTATCTGCAACTTTGTACATGCACATAATATATAGCATAAGAAAGAAATGACATATGGTTGGCAAAATGTAAAAAAATATCGAAAACCCATGTTACTGGAACTCAATGCAAATGGGAATCTCCTGAATCCACTAGCATAGAATTTGGGATGAATATGCATTTAGCAGTTTAGGATTTTCGAGCTGCGCTTTCTAAATTTTGCCAAATAATCGTGCAACTCCTGTCAATATGGTATATCAGTTTCCAGAATATTGCATCTCGGCTGAAAAACGTATAAAATCTGCCACGGAACAGATAATGAGATAACAAGACTAATACAGGAGCCAGGGAGATTGTGCAAGGAACGACAAATAAAAATACAGGAGGAATTTCATAAAGAGGGTCATGTATGAGAAGTCCTTTTATTATACAACATGAAAATCTATAGGCCAGAATTGGTTAATAACTGGTGCTTATTTTATCATCTTAGAAAATCAGATTAAAATATTAACTCATTTAAATATATATAGTATTTTTATATTTATATTTATATTTATATATATATATATATATTCCCCATCCATCCAATATCATCCTAAATCTCATTATATAGCGTAGGGTATGAGAAATGATGAAAGAAAAGGGGGAAGGAAAAGAAAAGAAAAGTAACCCACAATAAATCACATAAATAAACATTTTCTGGGGAAGTGAGATGAGATGATGGAAAAAAAAAAGACGTAACTGAACTCGGGCACTAAATGCCGATTGCCAAATATTGTAGAAACTGAACAAAAGCAAAGAAACAATTCTAAATAAACGTTGACGGTGATGATCGAAAGTAAAGTATAATTAAATGAGGGGAAGTAGAATAAAATCTCATGGAAAAACAATCATATTTTAGCCACATAGCAACTTCAAAACAGTAATAAACACGGTCAAAAAGTTTCCCTACTTTCTTTAAAATTTAGAGAATTTTTTTTAGTAGTTTTCATATTTAAAAAAACTTCTGCTAGCAATTTTGCATTTTAATAATTAATTTTATGGGAATAACGAAATAAAGCTAAATCAAGCTGAGAAAATCTGAAGCCTCTAAAGCTGAGAAGGGAATGCATTTGGCTACAGGTCGACAATTTTTAGGCCAAAAGAACGTTGTCTGAAAAGTTGCAAGATTCTGTGAATTTTTTTCAACAAGGTACCTTTATAAATGAATGTGTCTATACAAAATAGCTTTAAATTATCTCTGTTAAACATGCAATTATGATACCGTTTCAAAAAACGTACAGTAATTACAGGCAACCTTTCAAGAACTCACGTTATGCCAACAAAACAAATTACCATGCTTCAAACAACTGATCAATGAACATGAAATGACCAAAAAGCAAAGCTTTTGCACTATGGTGGCACCAATTTAGTTTGGGTATCCATTTCATGACATTTTGCAAAACACCCACAGTGCAAAATACTAAATTGGCAAACTGTTGGAAATTTACTATGAATAAATTGCATCCTCATGTTATTTCACTGATGTATAAGAGATAGCATTTACAAACAAGCTTATACAGAACTTTCTAAACAAGAAATCTGTTATTTGCAATGCTCTACATTACTGCAGAAACGCAAGCTAAATAAACTAGACCAGGTGGTTTAAGTTTCAGCCATTCAATCGAATTTCATTTTTATAGAATGGTGTTTAGAAAGTTTCTAAAGCATATTACTTGCAATGGCAATGTTTTTAATGATTTCAAAATGCACATAAATATGTACATTATGAATAAAAAACCCAGAAACGTCTCAAAAATAGTATGGAATACAATGCATTCTGTTTGATTTCTGCCCAAAGTTGATACTGAATTACATAATGCAAGAAATTACTATTGCAGATATATGCTTTATAGCTCCTATAAGTAAAAAACTTTCCTATGGCTTGTGTGCACCTATGTTCTCCCCGCAAATTTATAAAAATTGAGTTATAAAATAACAATATAGTCAAAATTCCTTTTTCATGGGGATAATGTTTCATAAATATGCCACAAATGAAGGATTGACAAATGCATGGGATCATACATTCATAAGATACGTTCGAAGTTTATGAAATAAAAAAATAATTATCTCAAAAATACGTTTATATAGCCTACATGTAATTACAGGGTTTTTTTAAACAGAATTATTATTGCCAGCAATATTATCAGATTTAGGCAATGGTGAAACAAATTTAGTTATTTTTAGAAGCCAAAGTTCATTAGCTATTCATAACCCCTCACTCAGGTTTTGCAAAGTTAATGTCATCTTTTCCATGCAAAAATTACAATATCGGAAGTTTCCGATCAGCGAATAATGAAATACCAAGCCATAAATACACCCATACCTCGCTTTACAGCCCAGTTACGTTCCGGAAAAGTTGGTCATAAAGCGAAAAGCAGTATAACGAATCATTTTTTTCCCTTCTTAAACGAAGTGAAAGCCATAAGTTGTTATATTGCTATCCAAATCCGACCTTATTTGTGCAAATTAGGGTAACATATCACATTTTTTGGCCACATTCTTTAATTGCAGCATTTTTTTGGGCCATATACCGAATCAGTGCCATGATTGAAAAAGTAGTCGAATATCGAGGTATAGGTGTACAGAAAGTAGTCACACTTTTTCCCCCAACCCAAATAAGGATCTTTGACTGTATTGCAGTTATTTGTAAACAATATAAATTATAAATATTTTGCTGCAGACAAATAAATACACAATTAATAAAAATTTATAGAGAAAGTATAGAAAAATTAACTGTATAATTTAATCATGAAATCATTCACTGACAATTGACCAGAATAATTGGCCGATTAGTAAAACCAGTCTAGTAATGTATCTATTAAAAAATACTGGGGAGAACATTACACATAAAAGCGTTCATATGTAATGAATCTACTCAGATTACTTAAAATGATCTGTAAGAATGCATAAAGTCTAGTTCATTCTGTATTTCAATTAGATGAGCTTTAAACTATAATTTTAAGTTAAATATCACACCACTTATTTAGCTTGCAGAACATTTCAAGCATTGCAAAAATGTAGGATTACTGTAATCATGTTTGCAGCATGCACATTGCTATGGGTTCCTAACACACGTTGCTTCGAGAGTTCAAGTACAATACTTCCTTTCAGGGGACGCTCATATACTACAACACATAAATATAATCAGTTCTCCCCACTCGTCAATAACCCACTCATCCCGCTCCATTTTATCTACAATGTTGCCACTATGATGCAGTTTTTAAGTTAATTTAAATTTAAATTTAAAAATTGATTAACCCATTATTATCCCCCTTAGCATTAACCTCATACATTCAAATTTTACCCGAAAACACACGTGTTTGAATATCTATAAATTTCGAGAGGATAGAAATCCCCATGAATCAAGAGTTGGCCGCAAGGCTGAATGAAAAACAACAACACATCTGCAGTTGCCCCATCAACTCTAGACCACGTGTATGCATCAACGGGAGTCCTGTTAGATAAGGCAACTTCCCAAGATATTGAAAGCACATTTCAGCGCTTTCAAATAACACAAGTCGCACTCGAAAAATAAATCTCTTGGGAGATCAATCATCCATTATGTGTATTGAAAGTACTATATGACTGTCCCCTTTACCAACTGGCATTGAATTGATTAACTGGAGAAGCAAGTTTGTATGCACGAAAGTAATCAACCAAAAGAAGGTGAAACATACTTGTCACATGTATGTAAGTAAAGCAACTGTATACAAAAGTACTTAGAAAAAATGCCAATTCTTTGTAAAACTCTTTAAATGATATGGGTTTTGAAAATCTTTAGCCAGTGAATTGGTTAAGCAAAATTAGATTAAGAGGGAGTCAACTGGAATTCGTAAGACAAGAGTACAGTTAAATATATGGACAACATGTCCAATTAAATTTAACTATTTTAATAAAATTCGAAGTCATTTCCATTTGAGTCAGTTTTGGCCGCAAGGCTGAATGAAAAACAAGAACTTACCATGGAAAACAGAATTTGTAAATCAATGCTTAATGCAAAACAATGACAGAGATAAATGTAGGTTTCCTTTGTTGGATGGTGGGATAACATTGCTAGTCCCTGAACAATCTCTCGTACGAGATGATCAGGTATGGCTTCTTTTAATTTCGTTGCGTACGGTGCTGCAGGTGGAGAGATGAGCCCCAGGGTACTCTTGGAGAATCGAACAACGAAACCAATTTCAACGTTATAAATTAACGAGATGGATAATGAATGATTATTATGTACAGTTGCACAGGAGGAGGAGGAGGCGGAGGATGGGAAGGCGCTCAAGATTTAAAAGCGTCCCACACAATGGGAAAGTGGGGGATTCCGCAGCAGAGGGCTGTCCAACGAACGGCCCAGTTTTCGATTTTTTACACAAACAAACTTAGTCACCTTAAGCTACCTTTGCTTCACGCCATGAAATCAGGGTCACTTCCTTCATCACTATCGTCCTCAGAATCAAGTATTCTCCTCCTTTTCTTTTTCACTTTCTTTTTGGGCTTCTCCTTCAGCTTTGGAGTCCTCGATTTCGACTTTGATTTGATATCACTAATAGGATATTTCCGCTTGTGAGACTTCCCCCGATCGTCGATGGAATTGGGGGCGTTCGTAGTTTGCACCACAGTCGTTCCAGCAGGTGTCTCGCCGTCCACAACCGTAACGCCTTCTTCGTTAGTGGCACCGAGGCGAGGAGATTTGCTTTGTGCTGGACTTTTTCCTGGAGCTGGCCTAACTACGTCGTCTTCATCATCTTCGTCATCTGCTCGATCAATGCTCAGCATCAACTCTTTGAACTGAAAATACAATTGGTTCGTTAGAAATGTAACCGGCACCACATGTCTTAACCTCGCTATGGTTGGATTGGTACATATACATGTACATGCATTCAAGTTGGGTAAAAGAAAGAAGAAATATTAAAGTATGATCACAGCTTATTTTAGAGGAATTATCCCGGAATAGTGGTCTGCAAGCTGATTTTGCACTCTTGTTCAAAACGCTTCGCTTACCGAAAGTATACACTAGTTCATACAAATTTAAAATTATACCTCTAAATATTGTTGCACCAAATTCTTCTTGTCGTCATCACATAAGACTTCAGGTGGCGTTCCTTGGTTTAAAGCTTCGAGAGTTACCTTAGGTTTAAAAACAGGCACCTGTTTTCTGTTTATCGACTTCTCATAAACCTTTGCAGCTTCAGCAGGAGAGTAACGATGAAGTTTACTAAGTTCAAAGTAAAGGCGTTAATGCATCAATCGGCAAATAACATTAGCTTACAAAGAAAGCAACTAATTATTTACCTGTCAGTCAAACCATACATATCCTTTAAGTGCTGCTTTAAAACCAACAGCAATAAACAACCTTGTGAAGCAGCCATGCATTCCTGAAGAGGCCTTGAATCTTCAGGAAGTCGTTCTAGAAGTTAAAAGCACCGATTAGTTTTATTATTATTTGCATGCGAGTTAAAATTTCTCCCCATGACACAAACTCCATAGGACATTACTACACCGCAATATTAAATACTAACACTCTTAAAAACTAATGTATTGCAGGATATCAAGTAACGAAAATAAAATTATTTCTTGCCTAAGATAGTTTCCATATCTTCATCCTCGTCGTCGTCAATGGCAACAGCTGCTCGGTTTTGATCCGCTTCCGACACCACCAACTGATCTTGTTCAGGTAACAAGCCCTGAAGAAGTGCGAGCCGTTGAGCAGCCATTACAGTGTCACGATTTTTATCTAAAGCAACGGCATTGCCAACAAGCCCAACCGGAGCAATCCCACCCTTGATACTCTTGTCGTGTTCTGGGCCTACTGAATTCTGAAGGTCTAACCCAAATTGCCCTAATTCGGGTGCTACTGGCTGGATCACAGCTTTATAAGGCGATGTCATCTATGTTGGTGGAAAAAAGGCATTCACGAAAAACAAAATAAATAAAAGAAAAAAACTAAGAAAAATCACGGCCAAGAGATAAAAACACCACGAAAAACAAAAGGAGAATTTTGAAATGAAAAGTGTTTGATAGAACTCTTATTTTTTTTTATGAAATATTATAGCTAAATATATGCACAATTGATAAAAACAGTGTAACGACCGTGTATTGAAACGTTATTGGCTAGTCAAGCCTTTGTCACTATTATAGCAAATAAAATATTTAGGTAAAAATGTAATATAAATTTAGGAAAAAAACAACAAAGAAATGGTTTAATCGCTATTCTATATCTATCGGAAAGTTTTGATTCATTCTAGCAACGACGTTAGTCCCTAACCATGACGATATCATTCCACTAATTATCCTGCCCTTTGCTGTACTATTAAGATATAAATCAATTATTACCTCACGAAAGGATTGAAGAAGATTGGACCCCGTGACGGAAATGAAGACATCAATGTGATGAATGAGAAACAGAGGTTCTTCCTGCATTTGGTATGGGAAGTACGCCAAATTGTCAGCCAAATAAAGAAGTTCGTTCAGAGGAGTTTTCTGGAATGAAAATTTTAAAAATGCAAAACATATCAAAAATAAGGAGATATATCAAATGCAATGCAATAATCCTAAGAACAAAACGCACCACTTGCTCATCAAACTGCTTCAACAAACAGAGAATGAAAGCCCTCCTGTGCTGTCGTGAACCCCTGACGACGGCGTAGAGATAACCGTTAAGGCCGGATGGAGGTTCCCCTTGAGTTGCGGACAACCTGTACCCTCGGACAGGATCTTCGCTACCTTGCTCGATAATTTGCTGCAGGCGGTAAGACATCTTCACGCCAGCAATAGCTTTCATCTGCGGGCCCAAGAAACCAATTGTTGAAAGGAATTTCAAAATATAACAACGATCTACAAACAACGGCAACGACTGCAATTTCTGACCTGAATGAATCCCGGATATTTCTTCTCGATTTCTTGCAACTGCTGATCGGCTTTGGTCCGAACGGTTTGTTCCGTGTCCGTACTCATACAAATTAAGTAAGGTACAATCTAGCGAGGGTACACGTCATTAGTTCAACTTTTCTAAACGTAGAAAAAACTCATTTGAAAAATCTTAACTCAAAACTAACCTGAACCGGATGAACCAATCCTTGAGAAAGAATAAGCTGAATGACTCCCAGCACAGATGTTCGCACCAACGTGCTCCCATGAAGAAATGATTCCAGGATTTCCTTAAGGTAGATTTGAATCACAGTACTCGCCATTCTGCATCAAACAATAGTAAGAATAAGACTACTAGAAATAAATACAAGATACTGCAACAGACTTGTGTGAATTCCTTTACCCAGAAGTGATGTCCCCCATTTCTTTTAAATCTTCTTTCTTAGACAACTTCGACCCTGAAACATTTCCAATTTTTGAAATGGACCAACAAATGGTAACAATAACAACGACGTGTTGGTCGATTATAAAAATAACTCTTGCTTGATCGCACGTAAGCTTTAAATAAGCCAAAGTATTTAAGTTTATAACTTACATTCAGAATCTTGCTTGATCATTCTTATTTCCTCTTCTTGGAGATATGTCTGAATGTTCTTTAGAACTTGGCATTTCAGTGGAATCGATGCATCAACCTCGGTCAAAAGCGATGAATAAATTGCCTTTACTTCTCTGCCCAACATCAACTCGTAATGCCGAATGCACATTGAACCTTGATAAAGAATAAGAATTCAAAAAATCAGAAAAATCACTTATGATTTTCTTTATTTAACCGGGTGTAGCTAATGCATGGTAGATAAATTCTGTTACATACCTAAACCTGTTATAGCCATGTTTTTCACCTCATCATCCTGATGCTTCAAAAAGTACAACAGACAGTCCAACAGCTTCTCCTTAATGGTCATCTAAAATGAAAGCACGGTTTATTGAAAATGTTTTCATTCTACCGCATTAAAGAATAAAATAGTCACTTAATTGAACTTGCCTGTGATGGTTCTCGCGTGGTATCCTGGGTGTCAAAGTCAAAATGCCGACAGAAAAGGCCAACAGTGAACAGAGAGCGCTTCAGCGCTGGATGGTGCATTTTTAGTTCCGGCTTGTCGGGATTATGCTCGTGATCCCCTTTGAGTTTTTGTAAAACAACTTAAAATAAAAATATTTCAAAGTCACATTAAATGCTTTTATGGCTTTATGTGGGGCTAACACGCACAGCTAAGTTAAAAACTCACCAAAGAATTTTTGAAAGCAGTCTTTAACTAGCTTGTAGTTATGGGTAACATTGTTAACCACAGAACCCAAACAACTTATACAGCTTTCAACGACCTAAATTAATAGTAACAAAATTAAAAAAACACTGACAATGTTGTAACAATCAAAATTAAATTTTCTGCACATACCGTCTGCCCATGACGAAGAATTAATTTGATCATGTTTTCCTCCAACTGAGCAAGGAATGTTTCGCTTGGATGTTCCATGAGTGGCACAACTAATTCAAGGGTCCGAGCAACATTATGAAGCACGAGACAGTCTCCTTGAGTCTAAAACAAAAATAGCAGGAAAACAAATATATATTTCTAATAATAAAAAATAAACCTTGGCTTTTCAATTCTTTTTTTTTAAAAACTTATTACCGTGCACTTGACACTGAGGTAAGGCTGTAGCGTGGTGGCATGCGGTACCAAAAAGTCTGGCTTGATCTTGGCAAACAAGTACAAAGTGGTCAGGCATGAGACCAACCTCTGACTAGTGGCAATTCCACCACCATCAGAGCCTGTTAAAGAATGGAAAAATATACTTTAATGTACAGAATCTATTATACATAAACGGGTAAGAAAGAGGTGATACTATAACTTACATGATAAGGCATTTTCTTCTATTTGAAGAACGTTTTCAACTAAGCAATCAACAATCTGGCGGCAAGACAGCAAAACTTGCCGAATGTGAGAATTGTCTTCCTTTTCCTTATGCTTTAAAAGCTGTAATAAGGCCATGAAATGTAAATATATATGATATTTCACTACTGCAGTACAATAAAAATAAAATATATTCTCCAAACTAAACTTACATTTTGAAGAAGCTGCTCAAACCAATCCAGACCAGAATCTTTACAAGCAGAAACCTACCAGATTTCAAGAAAAAAAAAATACTTAATAAATCGCGACGATCGGAACATTTGAGTTTCAATTTGTTTTCTGTCTTCAATAATAGGTTTTATGATTACAGCCAAAAATTAAATCAAGAGTCTTAACTACATACATATGTGTTAATGGAAATGTAAAATATGCGTTAATTGTAACAGTTTCTTTTGTAAAATAAATCAGAGGTTCTCACCACTTCAGTGATGTTCATGACTTTTCTCAGTAAAAGGTTCTTGATATCACGTTCTTTAACAGGAGAGAACCACATGTTCTGAAACACTTCATTCACCAATTTCTAAACAGAAGAAAAGTTTTGAAAATTACACAAAGCACTACAATTTGCCCAAAGAAAATCAGATGAAGAAAAACAATCCAAGACCTTAATTCCTTCTTCGTCGTTTACCCTGCGGATCATTTTTACACAGATTTCGGGAATTTTGGAGAACTCTGGTTGCTCAATGCAAACATCTTTTAAAATTTTAATAACACGTTTTCGAACACTAACACCAGTATCCTGAAAAAACATGGGTTTTTTGAAAAACGAATTACATTTTAAAGTAAAAATAAGAAAGTAAAAATGCTGGACAGTTTCCTACCAGTATCCTTTCAATAAGCATGCTGTAGTACTGATTGGTTAGTTCTGGACGGATTAGAATAAATTTTCCAACGAGGTCGACGGCAGCTTCTCGTACACTTGTTGAATGGTCCAAAAATCTTCCATGAACCCCATTTTGCATATCTCTCCGAGCTAAAATTCCAGGATCAGCCTCCACAACGAGAGCTAAACATTTCATTGCTTTAGTCCTCACAGCAATTGCAGATTCATTGAGTACCCTTAGGATCTAAAAGAATGGCCACATTATCAATTAAGAATCGACAACATGGCAAATGCATTTGACCAAACGTTTGAATAAAATAAATGCTTCACCTGGGATAAGTAGATATCAAAACTTTGAGAGAAAGGCCTCTTAGAGGCAAGAAAACGCGTAATAAGCTCTGCACTTTCATAGTCGATTTTGCATTGCCTAAGTACACATAAGCATAAATGGTACATAATCATTAGTAAAAATTAAAAGAAATAACGCTAGTAGACTAATCAACTCGATTTCAATTACTTTTGGTTCGAGATCAAAGTGGAAGAACGGTTGGAATCAGCTTTGATGGTAAACAAAAGAAATTTCTTTCGTTTTTCGGCCATTCTCAAGATTTCAGCCATCTGTTCTTCTCGATCTTTTGAATTGGGAACTTGAGAATTGGAATTATGAAGCTCGTCTTCAGAATCGACAAGCTCATCCTCCTCTTCTTCCTCCGAACTGCTTTCTATTTTCCGGCGTTTCTTTTTTACCCCCTTTGACGATTTGCATGGTATCCTCCCGCTGCCGTGACGCTCTCTCGGCGAATCCAACCTCGTTCGCTTGTCCAAGTCTTTTCCCTTGCTGGATTCTTTCTTCTCGGGTAACGCTTCCTTATTTGCATCTCGATACCACTGGGCAATGTAAAACTGCTTTGCAAACTACGAAGAAAGAGGCGCCATTAAATATAACTGTGTGCAAAACATTTTAACAAAACTGACTTGAAGTTCAGATAAACTCACTTGTAAGGCTGGATCGCTCTGCAAATGGCTGCATAAGTAGTCCAGAAGCGCTTTTTGTAAAACCTGAGTTCTGTCTGTTGGTTCATGGTTTTTGGATTTCTAAATAATAAAATGCACAAAATCAACCATAAATACAACAGGTATGGCCTATAAATGAATTAAATCATTTTGAAAAACAGATGAACATGTTTTGCAAATACAATTTTCTATTGTGGCACAACCACATTATTATTGTAAATTACGCTTGAAAGCCCACCTTGTTTTTGCTATTTCGATGAAACGAATCATCATCGCCCGTTTCACTGGTGACCTGTTTGATAAGTTCATTTATAGTATCTTGTTTCAGCTGACTCGATACTGCATCTTTTCTTAATCGTGCTGCAACAGCCCCCAAATAGTCCAACGATGCTACACGAAGGCTCATGTCCAATGATTTATTGCTGAAGTTCTGGACCAAGAGCCTCCCCAAAAGACTAAGTAGTAACTCGGCAGCTGGCCACTCAGGCTTGTTCACAGTTGTCAGCAAGTCTTGGACGAAATTTTCAAACAACGGCCGGTAATCCAATTCATCGCCCTTGTTACTGCATCTGTGTGCAATAAATGCAAGATTGATGTTTACTGTGAATGCACTCGGAATACTTAAAGGCGAGCTTTAAAGCATTGCACACACTCACTTTTTAAGGAAGACTGACAAAAAGTTAATTGCTGTTCGCATGGCCGTTTCATAGGAGGTCACAATCAGAACATCATTATCCACCTTCAAAAATAAAATTTGCCGTCACAAACCCATACAACATTTACTATGAAATACAAGAATTTCAGTGCTTTACCTTCTCATTCTTTTTCTCATTTTCCACCTTCGCTTTTGGCTTCTTGTCAGCAGCAGGGGATGGGGGTCGTTCCACCGCGACTTCATCTACTATTTTAGGCAGCTGAACTACGCACTGTATAAGTTGCAAAATTAGTGCAGTAACCATCTGAATTTGCTCTTCAGAATTTAACCTGTCAAACATAAAACATTTTATTAACTTATACACAGATTATCATCTTGTCCACGTGTTTATGAGTAAAACACAATTACAAACCTGTAATTCCTGAGGCTTCTTTTGCTGGTTGGTAGTCTAGCTAACGATGCAAGAATATCTTCCAAAATAAGTTGCCTGTGTTTTTCGTACTTTGAAAATACCTTGAAATTTCGAAACGGGGAAAATCAGATTACGCATTCAATTGCATTCATTGGGTAGCATGGATAGTTATTGGTACCGGTATATGTAAACTTACTGATGTTACAAGCCTTAACGTGCTCAACTGAAGCTCACTGACATTCTCCACAAAGAAAGGACTAACTCCTAATGTTGAAACTTGAAGCACTGTGGTATCAGTCATTCTCTGAATATTCAATAATTCAGCCAACAGAGCCACAAGTTCTTTAAGTTTGTTGTATAACTGCAGTACAGTCCTTTGCTTGACTTCCTTGGCTCTCGCCCTCTTCTGTTTAATATTACCGACATAGCCATCTGAAAATTTGTACAATTTGAACCAAATTATTTGCTGCTTAAAAGCTCATGCTTCACATTTTTTGCACAAACTTGAATATTGTAAACAAGAAAGTCATCCATGCAATTTTTGAGAAAATAATATAACACGAAGCAATGTTCCTGCACTAAGAATATGCTGCTCAATCCACAATTCCAACAATTTAAGATTTATACAAATTCCAACAAGGTCAACACACACATACATACCTTTATTTTTAGAATCCACCCTGTAAACCGGATCGAACACTGGGAAAATTGTATTCTGCAGCTGGTATTTGGCAAAAGCGATCACCCTCTCGATCACATCCTCTAAATACACTTGTTTGGGCATATTACGGGACGTCATGATATATAGGGCCGTAAGCGATGCTTCAATACTTCTCGTCACTCTTTCCATGGTTAGCTCCAGCCAAAGTTTTCCTTCTTCCTCATCATGTTCATCCTATAGGTAAAATATAAAGCCGTATAAATTTATCACAGCAAAAATATTGTTTATCTGAAACCACATATAGACTGGGGAAATAAAAGAACAACTGCGTAAACCAGCAAAATAAAAAAAAAAAGGTCTGCAGATTGCCAGGCTGTCAGTGTAAACAATAAACACCCAAGCTTGAGCAGCACTGAAATACTCGAATATTCGAAACAACTCACTTGATTCTGGATTGGCAACAACTTTGCCCCATCACGTATATTGCGCTCCAGAATATTCAGTAGTCTGACTAGTCTATCTGCTGGAATCTGAAGTCATCAACATTAATAACACGTGTAGAAAAATGTATTTAATTTCTCAAAAAGTTAGTATGGGATCCTCTTACTTGCTCCATGGCACCCAGATTTTTTAATTTGGCAGCTTCGGTACAAAGTTGGGAAAGCTGATATTTAGGAATTAGAGCTTCAGGTGGAACTTCGGCATCCTCCTCTGCAAACAAAAAAAATGTCAAATTATAATTGGAAAAAGGTTTTTATATGTGATGGTCTGAATTTATGGGAATGAGTAATATATAACATAAACATGCAGGCGTTCTACGTAAACGCTAACATTAAATATCATCTATTAGATGTAGCACGTACACATTTATTGATAATAAATTACTTAAGTCTTACCTAAATCAGCTGTAAAATCAAGGTCCTCAGAGCTTTCAAAAATAACTTCCAACCCACTTGTGAACTTCTTAAATGTGTTTGTGTCCATGAGTTCTGAAATTTTAATTAGGAACATTAGTGACACCACATTAACTTTTTTAATATTACACTGAATGAATGCTACAATAGCATCAGCGCATACTTACCATCCAATGTTAGATTCTCTTCAGGAATCACCATTTTTTTCCGCACTTTTTCTTTTTGAAGTTTTCGTTTTTGTAAAGAAACCGGAGATGGAGATGGTGGTGGTAACTCTAAAAAATAACAAACAAATTGGTTTAAATTTTGACAATGAACCTATAAGCTGCCAGTCTCATATGTAAAATACTTAAAACACGTAAACAAACCTTTTTTTGGACTCGGTGGTTTTTCTTCATTGACAGTTTCATCTGGTGATTCCGCATATGATGCTTGAGTACTGCCTCTTTTTCTCCTTTTCACTCTGTCTGTTAAGCTGGAAACAGCTGCATCGACATGACTATCAAAGCTATTCTCGACAACAAATGGTTTGTCGTCTGATGACCTCTGTCTCTTAGCAGGGGGTTTACCTATTTCGATATCGCATAATAACACCACTCAGTATATTGCCTCGGACAGTATAAGAGCAATGCAAAATAAAAACAAACAATAACTTATGAAAATATGCAGACCTTTAGCCTTTGAAGCCATTTCTCGAAATCTGTCCTTTTCTTTCCGTGTTTTTTCTGATAAAGGTACATTGTCAGACGAGCTGTCCGAATCCGAGTCTATTGTATACCGCCCGCTTCGATCGCTGCTTGTAGATTGCTGCCGGCTTCTAGGCGGAGTACGAGGTTTGCAGTTTCCAGATACCGGACCTTACCAGGGCAAAACAGAAAGACTTTAGAAAAGTGCGGTAACGTTATCTTAAATATTGAACAGGTAAGTAAGTACGCTGATAACTCACCTGTAGCCTGTACAGGTGTCTTGAGACTGAATTCTCTCACACTCTTCTGCGCCAAGGCCTGCTCCTGGAGTGGGGTGGAGAAAGACATGCAAATGCCACCGTGAAATGAATCACCGTGCTCATCATGAGTACGATGATACGCAGCATTCGGAATCATCTGCAAGGAATTTATCAGCATGCAGCACACCACCACATATGGAATATTGTTTTTAAAAAAAAAATAAACTACACAAAACCAAGCAAGACAAGATAGACATGTAGAGAGAAGGCAACTGTTTTGCAGGCAAATAAAGTTGGATAATTAAATGCTAACTGAAGTATTATCGTACAGATATTGATGTCTTTACAGTTTACTTTTTAACCCTCCGTTATGAACGAATTGTTTAAACAAAAGTCAAAATGAAATGGGCAAATGCAATTCTTAGTTTAGCCATGCAAGGTTGGACTAAGTTGTAACGATAATTTAATAGAATGCAGAAAGCACCGTTTAAAACAGCCAAACATCTTTCAAAGCGACAAACATAACACGGCATAGAACTCACCTCTTTGGTCAATTTATTTAGAACAACCACGGGTTCGCTGAAGGACGATTTCCGCCGCGTGATCTGTTGTGGAGGCGGTAAAACAGGCTTCCTGTCAACTTCTACACTTGCTTGGGTGTGTTGTACTGGAGAAGGAGTTAGCTGTGCAGTGTGTGCAGGTGAATTGGCTATAATATCAAATTACATAACACATGTAGTAAGCATACTGAAATTCTCAAATTTAACATAGGAAGGAGTATTGAAATGCCTCCAAATTCGCAAATGCACGGACGCGGATTAACGTGAAAAAATGCTCCACCAGGCAAGATATCCTTCACATTAGTATCAAGAAAGGAATTTACATTTGGATAATTCGTGTATCGTGTTTCAAATTTCCCTTCCGTGAACGTGCTAAACATTTTGCCTACATCTATCTAGCTCTATATATTTTACAGGTGTATGAAGAAAGTGGCATTATGGTTCAATAACATAATTTAAATATGATTTTGACATTGTATGCCAGGTTACCATTGGGTCAATTCAGAAGATGTTGGAAATGTAAGATATCAAAATGATGCGTCATATTTTTTACCATTCTATTGACAAATATGTCATTATTGACTTAAAGCAGACATGTGCAGAACACTTATTCATAATCCTATTTGATCGCCATGCATCACACATGCATTAAATAAACATATTTTTGGACGGCTTTGCAGTGCTGTCAAAGGAATTTTACAAAAAAACAGGACAGAAAAAACTAGACACAGCATGACTTTGACAACAAACTGGCGGCTGATACTTACATATTGTTTTGGAACGTGACGGCGCTAAAGGAGACATAGGTTCTTGCTTGGGAATAGCAGGAACGAATGAAACGGAATTGGAAATTGGTGTGGAACCAGAACTTGTAGCCGAAGTGGGGTTGGATATTGGCGTAAGATTTGAAATGGGGCTGAGAGTGGGAATGGAGATGGGGCTAGGTGTTGGAGCAGAAATGGTAAATGGTGTGGATGCTGCAGAAATGGAGGTTGGTAAAAGGTTCGATGTTGGGGATGTTGTCGGAATTAAAGTTGTAGTCATGGAGGCAGCGGCACTTCCATTCAGCTGAGATGCACTGCGAGCCTTAAGTTCCACAACTAAAACTCGAAAATTAGCCTCAATTAAAATATGCACACGTTTTAAAATGTAGGCACCACTATCTTTCAAGTAAAATTATTTAAAACGCTTGGCCACTTAAATTATTAACTTTAAAATATAAATCAACCCACCTGGACTTCCTTGGGGTTGATACCTGGCCGGACTGTCTTGGGGTGTATACCGAGATGGGCTAGTTTGGGATTGATAGGGTGAAAGATGTGGTGACGGATATGGTGAATGCTGAGTGAAATTTGATGCATGTGGTGGATAGAAGGTTGTGACAGTTGTCGCTGTTGGAGGCATTTGTTGCCGAGAATTTAAACCTATAACATCAAAATTACAAAATTACACGATGCAATCACAATGAAACAGTAAACAAAATAAAGAAAATACATTACCTGGAAAACGAACGCTTTTTAATGTATTTGGATTTCTTTGCAGTATGGCTTTCAGGAGTTCTGGTAATTCGCCCTCTAAACAATCACTGCCCGCATAACTGTCTTTAAGCTCACTGATAAAATAAATAAAATCGCATTATTAGAATAATTATAAACTGACAACGATGCTCATCTATTTTAATTTAATAATCGTTCTTACATGTGGTCAATGTTTGTTTGGGATAATGCGTTCACCAGCTGGTTGGCCAGGGGTTCGTCTCGTAGATTCAGAAGCCTCCTGGCCTCTTCTGCAACCCGAGGATGAAATAGAAGGCTTTTGTGGGCAACTGAGGAAGGTAGTGGTGATGGAAGGGGTAATTCTGGCAGCACTAAAAAGGACAAAATAAAGGAAGGTAAGAACAATTTGAGTATTTTGTTTTGAATCGTTCAAACTAAAAAAAATCATTTAAAGTATTCCAAACACTTAAAATAAATACATATTCATAAAACATATTCAGTAAATCTTCACTATTTGCATATTCCGCTTTAGCACAAAAAAGTATGACCATATTTGTCATTATTCGCAAATGGATTCTAACAAGTAGAGGTTGCTCATTGTTCTTGAGGCTCTCGCTGTGTCAACACGTGTTTTTGATATCTTTTTATGTTATTATAATGGCTGTATGATTAAACTGTATTTTGCAAGAATTATGCACGAAATAAAGAGATTATTGTAATAGGTAATAAAAGCATGTGGCGAGTAAGGTCCGACCGAAGCCTTAACCCCATTATTTCTGATAAGCACAATATCGCCATATTCGCATATTTTCTATGAATCCGCTGTAGACTAGCTAAGTATGGAATTTCACTTGTAGTCAACTATCTAGTTGGGAATAATTGCTTGAACATAATAAAGCGTGTACATCGTCTAAAATGTAAAAATTAAACTTTTCTGAAATCACCACTAATTATGAAATTTCAATTATTTAAAAGATCTTTTTCCTTAGCGGATATCTAATGTTTTCAATATAAGGGTATCTTTAAATGCTTTATTTTTGACACATAGAAAAAAGGCATTAAGGCATTTATGGTTTTCATTGGGTACTTTGTACAAGTTTTTTTGTACGTGTTTATATTTTTCCATAAATAATTGTATAATGTTATGTTATACATAATGTGAAACTAGATTTATACCAGACTAATGGAGGAAATAAAATTCAATGTTAACATTTTTAAGTAAAAATACCATTATAATGGAATAGAAAGGCTTCTTGTGATGTCATTGAACACTTTCCGAGTTTAAGCCTAAAATTGTGCGGTACACACGTGCATTTCTGGGTCCCAATGGACAACATAACCAAAATAGAAAGTAATGCATTAAAGGGCTTTGAAACTAATGCCCACGAACAGCTTTAGATAATGTTTTCAGCAAACCCAAGTTGTGATTTTTCACTTTAACAATTTCAAAATAAAAATAAGGAAATATATTGGGTTCTCATCTCATTGAAATTTACACCGAGTAGTTACCACGTTCTCTTATTTGCATATTCGAGCATTTGTAGGATTAACACGCACCCATTAATCTGTCATAACGACATTAAGTATTTAGCTAAGCGTGCTTGGCCAAAAAAGCAGTTCTCAACGAATTCTAACATCGTTCTATGCAAGAATATACGTATACAAAAAAATTCTCAGAAATCAATTTATTAATGTATGCTGCTTGGTATTCGCAGGGTCTCGCTCTCTCTTTCTCTCTTGTTGCATCTCCTGGTTTGCTTTAGATCATCTATGCCTCTGTCTACATTCACCGAAACAAAACTATGCATGCATAAATTGTAGTTTTCCTTAATTAGTTTGAAGATAAAAACTAATTTTTAAATTAAAATGTTGCAATTTTTATCAAACCCCTTTCCCGTAATAAATCCAATTTTCCAAAAAATTCCAGATTTCAGAATTAAAATATATCGACAAATTAAAATAATATTATCCTTATAATCTTTATTATTGTGGCCATTATTTTTGGAATTTTGGAAGATCACCTCTTCATGATCGAAAGAGCATAATTCTCACAATATTAATCCATAATAATTTCGCCAACTTTTTCAACATTCTCTGTTGAGGTCAATGACATTTCGCATCGACAAGCTCAAAGCCGATATTTCAGAATAAAATAATTCGCCGTTTTCAAAATTCAGCATTTTGATATCTGCTCTAAGTTCTGGAGAATAGCTAGACCAAAATCATTCCGTAACACTATTATCGTAATAACAGAACTAACAATGCTTAAAATCTTAAGAAGATTATATTATTTATTGGAAATGCCATAAAACAATGGATGGTATATACAAAACACGTCAATATCTTTTGAGTGCATTGATTATTGTCGCGGCACACTAAACATGGGGTAAATTGTCATTGTTGAGAATTTAAAAAAGACATCATCAGGTTTTGCATAAAATAATATTCCACAATAAACATGGGGCTAAAATTGTCATGGCATACCATATAGGTTTCTTGTATCAAGATAATTTTAAAAAAAGACATTTAATCATCAGGTTTTGCATAAAATAATATTCCACAAACCAACGCTAAACAGAGATTGAAAAACACTGGTCTGAGTCAATTTACACACGTCAGTTATAACACCATTCCTACATTTTTTCTTCATGGGCACTGATACGGAACCAACGGCCTTCAAACTTTAAATATATTCCCAAAATTCAGCATTTTTTGTGACATTTATTAAAACCAACAAAACATCAGACCATGTTCAAGATATGTATTAACATATGAGCAACCATACTGCATTCATGTCATTGATATGCCATGTTAAATCATTTTCACATCTGCAAAATATGCATTAGGAAATGATAATGAAAAAGAAATTATAATTTAGGTGACTCTTAATAGACTGCACATGGATATAATTCCCTAGAAATAATCAACTGGCTGATGCACTTTTTTGGGGGAATAACCGGCAAATCAATGAACACCAACTGCATGCTGCCTTCACGTGTTGCAGGTTGCAGCATAAAGGTACAACATGTACACTAACAACAACTGCGTGGAATGAATCAACCAACATCTGCATCTGCACGCGATTAAATCGCAAGACCTTGCAAAGAGACAAACCACCGAAGGCATTATACAAAGATTTCACAAATTTTTTGAATTTTATTCACGTTTCACAACCCTTTATTAAGTCGGTAATAAACGCACATGCATGCTCTATCAAAAGGAAGACGCCAGCCTTTTTTTTTTACAAATCTGATAACCGACAATGAAATATCAAATACACAAGAAAGTTTAGAAAAATTAGAAGCTTTGGTTGTAAGCAAACCTTAAGAACAGAAAACTGTATATTTGGTGAAATACGTTCATTTAATTGATGATGCCAATACATTTCTAGTGTTTCAAGGTGAATTGTTTGTTTGTTTGTTTGGTAATTTTTAACGTTGGCCTATTTCTGCAACACGAGGGCTAAATACCAACGCCAGGGGATGGGCCTTCACCACCTACCTGGGAATTTAGCCTACGAGGGGGGACTTCCACCCCCTCTCGAG